>BPLR01007786.1:0-13776 GCA_021605095.1 Caerostris extrusa
AAAAACCAATTAATAAAGTTAAATGTTAAATTTAAATATTCTATAGCATAAAAAAGAAAGCTTAAAAAAGGCACAAAAAATGTACATTTTGAAATTCTTATTTTAATTTTCATTTCTAACATTACATACGATTACTCATCACGATTGTCTCATTCTGTATAAATTCATTCCATCTTTATATACAAACATAATAATATTCATTACTTTTTCTAAAAATACATAGAAATTCTATACTATTTATAATGATTATTTTGGTAAATTAAACATGTACTTCGTCCAAACCATATTCAATAGTATCAGACAAAAATATTTCTTGTGTTTAAAAGGCCACACACGTCACTTGAATAAAAAGAAACATTAATGCTAAAAAGGAAGATGCTTCATTATAAAATTTTAAACATATTAAAAATAATAGACAAATGTATACATATACATAAATAATCCCTTCTTTAAAGTGAAGATTCGATTTCATGAGAAGGGTGTTTTTCATAAAACAAAGATGAACACTAAAAAATTCGACATTTTTATTTTGTGTGGGTTTTCATATGACGCGATAAATCACTTTTTGAGAAAATCCTTTTCCGCATATGCCACATGCGTTCGGTTTTCTTCGGCATGAAGGAGATAATGTCTTTTCAATTGAGGCTTCCAAGAAAATTCCGCATTGCATACCTCGCATGAATAAGGCTTTTCTTTCGTGTGGGTTCTCAAATGTTGTCTCAAATCTGACGTACTGGCAAAGGCTTTTCCACACAAAGAGCATTTCAGAGGCTTCTCTTTTGTGTGCGTAAGAATGTGGCGTTGCAGATGGGTCTGACGAACAAACTGTCTCCCGCATATTTCGCATTTGTGCGATTTCACCCCATCATGAACGAGCAAATGCTTCTTTACGTCATACTTCCTCAGAAATCTTTTCTCGCATACGGGGCACTCATGAGGCTTCGATCCCGAGTGGCAGAGCAAGTGCTTTTTCAAATAGCTTCTTTGAGAAAATCTTTTGCCGCATTTGTCACACAAAAAAGGTATTTTCCATCGCAGTTGAGACACTGTTTTGAGCCATTTTTAAAAAATTTTATTGTAGTTCCTTCTTAGAAACAATTTTTTTCTCACTATTTCATTAGAATCAAACACGATTTTATAATGGTTTGAAGAATTTGCTATAAATGCCTTTATATAAATTTCTGTCCAGTACAAATTACTTCAGTTCATTTCATTAGTAGAATTGTGAATTACAATAATTAATAAGAATTGAAGTTCAATAAATAAATAGACCTGATTACATATATATTTAAAAAAGGAAATTTAACCCAATTAGTATTTTCGTGGGGCTGAAATCCAAATAAAAAGTTACAATATTTCAAAATTGGCTGTTGGTATCAGTATCGATAACCCTTGATCATGGTATAAAGGTAATTAATAGAAATACATATTAGTATAAATTTCTAACCGTAAAATATTAAATTTTAAAATAAACATATTTATTTTAACAGTGTAAGTAATATTTTTCACAATATCTTTTAATAATGATAATTTTTGAATTTATAAGTTTGAAGTAAATTAATATGATATTTTTAAAGAGTTTAATTTGTATATATTCTTTAGTAATCTATATCACATATAGGAATGCATGTAGTGTGTTATTGTAACATGACAATCGATGCTGAACGGAAAGGATAAATTTATAGGCTGGAGTCCTTCATTTGTGTTTCATGTATTAAAAAATGATGATTATAATCCCTTTATTATGTCAGCCATGGGTATGCTCGCTCTAGTACGTAGTAGTTTAATATGGGTGCATGCTTTAGAGACTGCTATACGCAATCTTTTAAAAAGCTGAACCGGCCACACATCTGTCCGTAGTGGTAGTCAATTTTCATGTCCTAGAGTCAGGAATACGAAAACCCGACATGTGCATTAGCAGGGAATTCATTCTAATAGATTTTTTTTTTTAAATCTCATTCATTTAGAAAATTTTGGAAACACTTTTCGTAAAACACTCTTCAAATTGCTTCACTCCATTTTTTAATTCTAGTCCATATTTCAAGCAATACATGGAAATAAAACTATGTTTTTCTGTTCTAATGCAGCTGGCAAACACTTAGACACTTGACTTTGATGCCTTAAGGTAGCTTGAAGATAAACTACGGACAGACGTGGAGTAACACTACCCCCGCAACGCTCTACGGATCCTGTGAGACCGGGACCTACAGTTTAAAGTGGACTTCGAACCACTACAAACAACCATGGCACCACCGGGACTCGAACCCGAAACCTGTGGTACCCAGCGCCAGAGCGCTAGCCACTCGGCCATTCAGGCCCCGGAAATAAAACTATAATTCTATAATAAGTTATATTATTTGTATGCATATATATGAATTTATTTCAATCCGTTGGTTGATTGTTCTTTTAAATTAATCAATCAAGACATTTTGACCAATTTTTTTATAAAGGATGTTAAAATTTCAGCTTTAGTTACAGCAAAGGATTTTTAAACAACCTAAAAAAATTAAAGATTATTGACTTAGATATGCTATGTGATTATTTTATTGGATAATTTTTCTTCTTTAGTAAAATCTATTGAGTTTCATGTTTTATCTTTTGTCGAAAACTTATCTTATTTCAAAGATCTTATCGATTCGTTGAATTAAACTTATTTTATCTCAAAGATCTTATCGTTTCGTTGGATCAAACTTATCTTCATATAGAATTTAGAACAGCTATGATTATTTTGGGTATATCGATTATAAACTATGAGTAGTTATTTTAGAGATTTTGATTTAGACTGGCGAATGATTTGGTGAAAAAAATGTTAAAAGGTTTCTTGCATTAGAATTTTTCGATACTTAAATCCCATATAGATGTTTTTTTTTTCCAATGCAGCTGGCAAACAGACATGGACGTCTTGGATGCCTTAAGACAAACGCTGCACAGACGTTACTCACTTTGCATTACCCAGGGGGGCGTGTAACTTGAAGATAAACCACGGACGCGGAGTAACCATGCCCTCGCAACGCTCTAAAATCTATTAGGACCGGGACCTACTGTTTAAAGTGGATTCCGAACCACTACACACATCCATGGCACCGCCGGGACTCGAACCCGAAATCCCATATAGATGTTGATCATTAGATTTTGGACTAATGTGATATTGTTTAATATTTACATAAATATTTGTGTTATTTTACAATAAAATACTTCTATTAAGTAATGTCTTATCAGTTTACACGCTCATTATGAATTTAAGTCTTTTTCAAAAAAACTAAAAATATATTAATTTTCAAATTATTTGATTTTTGAGGAGTTTCTTTCTTTCTTTTATTTTTTATAATTTCTTCTGAATGAGATAACATCCCAGAATAGACAATGCGAATATCCTTTTTTTCCAATGAGTGAAGTGCCATTTTTGTAAATATCTTTGCTAATTTGCTGACAGACTAAATGACTACGACATGCCAAAGAGAAGAAAAATGAATATTTAATAGCGATGTATTTAGTTAGGAATAGATATACGATGGCTAAAAGTTTTGCATAATATACTATTAATGCATTACATGTTATTGATAAAATAATCTAATGTTTTCTATGTGTCCAACTAAAGTTACCCCAAGTAATACGGGTGTCTACGGAAAAAGATGATTTTTCCAAAATTGTTTCTAAACCTTTTGTGAAAATCACGCATACATTCTATCGAATAATAGTTGTTTTGGGACTTTTTTTTGTACTATCAACATTCACAAGCGTCGAAGTTGCTACTAAAAGGCTAATTCACAAAAAAAATGTTGCGAATTACTTTGCTAAAGTGTTGCTTAAAGAGGAACTACTTTTATAGACTGTTAACAAAAAATTAAGATACAATGTTAATAAAGAGACAATGTTTGGTAAAATGAGTGTTTTTACAAAATTATCGAAATTTAAAGGGAACACTGAATGGGAGTTTGTAGTTAGAAATATACACAAAAAAATTAGATTTATTCGACAACACACAAAATTTAAGAATTTATTTGCATTGGCACTACAAAGAACTCCACAAATTAAGTGAGTTTTAATTAAAAACATCGATTACAAATACATACATTTAATTTAATTAAAAATCTAATTAATAAAATATTTTGAATTACTGCTTGAAGAGAAAATAACCTACATATGTTTAATCCAAAATACATTTTATAGTTTAATACACAAATAGAATACAGAAGATATGCATAAAATTCGAACTGATTCGATTTCGTTTGAATACGACAAAAAAAAAATTTACATTAAAAATGTCTCTTGTAGAATGATAATTTTCACCCGAGTTTTGTGAAAAAAAGGAAACCTGGTTTAATTGTTTAGGCTTTTTGCAAATCAGGACTCAATTCATTTAAGCAAGGGGGAGATCTACAAGGAATGCGCTTTCCTCACACTCACTCGTCATCTATTACATGGTTTTCTTTTTGGACCACAGAACCAGAAATGTTTTCTTTTAAATCATAAAATAGATTATTTTTTTGAAGCTATATTCGATGAAGAAAATAGATAGGGCATGGTGAAATATCATCCCACCGACTTCACAAAGATGAGAATTACAAAGAGTACATATACGATGAAAGAACAAACTCAAAATCGTTCCTTCCCCGATATGCACCCTGTGCAGCCCTGGAGAGGCTATGGACTCCACACATCTACTGCACTGTCCTGCTCTGACAAGACTTTTCTCGCCGAGCTATATTGGGAGAATGTTAGATTAATGAACTCTGTTGCACATGTTTTGTTGTTTTCTCTGTTCTTCTTTTTATTTTTCGTTGTTCTGTAACTGTTCATAATCGACCATTGGAAATAATAATAAAAAAAAAATATATACGAAGAAAAAAAAATTACAAATGAACAACAAAAAAAATGGTCACTCTGTCCCGTACACTTCGGCGGTTTTAAACAGAATCTTTCAGCCTTTTACAGAGGTAGGCTAAATGAAGCAGCTGTAAATGCGCATAGCAGCATAAATAACATTTTATCAACATAAATAATTGAAACATAGGCGAAAGTAAAAATTAAAAAAAAAAAAAGTTTTATTGCATCAATTAATTATCTTTTATATTTAATTACAAATGTTATGTCTGAAGAAACACATGTAAATAAACTTCTGTCCGATAAAAATTACTTCATTACAGTATAGTATTAGAATTGTTAAAGTACCAATGAATGAATAGATCTTAAATTGTAAAGAAAATTTAATCCAATTATGATTTTCGAGGAGTTGAATTTCAAATAGAATTAAAATTTTTTTTTCAAAATTGGGTTGTTGATTTTGAAATTCGAGTATTTATATTCATCCCCTGAACGAGGTATAAAAGGTAATAAATAGAAATACAAATTAGAATAACATTTTAATAGCAAAATAGTTAATTTTTGAATTAAAATTTTTTATTTTAATAGTATAAATAATAATTTCAATATCGTTTCAAAAGTTTGAGGTAAGTTTGTTTTAAATTTTGAAGAGTTTAATTCAAGTATAGCATTTAGTAATCGAGAGATAATAACCATGCAAAGCCATCGCTCCCATTGAATTTGTTTGTTCAATTGTTTGTTATCGAAGTACAAGTTAGTGTTGTAATAAATGTTTAATTGTTTTAATTTTTTACTTAAATAATAAGTAATTATCTAATAATGAATAAATAGATATGTTTTCTTATGAATAAATAGATTAGTTTTTTTTTTTTTTAACAAAAAACTTTATTTATGAGTACTAACAGGTGGGCTAGTATTATTAAATCGGCGCTACTAGTATTAAATCCATATGATTTTTAGTTAGCCCTAATCTTCAAAAGACACGTGTATAAATTTGACAGCTGTTGCACTATTAGTATGTGAGTTATAGCATTTTTAGTGAAGCAACTTTTGTTAGTTTGAAAAAATGGATAAAAAGAAATTTCATGTGTTAATAAAGCAATACTATTGAAGCCAAGGCTTGGCTTGATAAACATTATTCGACTTTGCACCAGAAAAATCAACCGTAGAGAAGTGGTTTGCTAAATTTAAACGAGGCGAAATGAGCACCGAGGACTATGCACGCAGTGGACGCCCCAAAAAGAGGCTGTTACCGACGAAAACATCAAAAAAGTCCCCAAAACAATTTCTGATAACCGTAAAGTGAAGTTGATTGAGATAGCTGAGACCCTAAAGATATCAAAGGAACGTGTTGGACATATCGTGAATGAATATTTGGATATGCGAAAGCTCTGTTCAAAGTGGGTGCCGCTTGAGCTTACAATCGACCAAAAACAACAACCAATTGATGATTCTAAGCAGTGTTTGGAGCTGTACAATCTTAAAAACCCGAACGTTTGCGTCGATATGTGACAATGGATGAAACAGGGCTCCATCATTTCACACCGGAGCCCAATCGACAGTCAGCCGAGTAGACTGCACGTGATGAACATTAAAAATGCTAATAGAGCAACAGCTATCAAATTTATACACATGTCTTTTGAAGGTTAGGGCTAACTAAAAATCATATGGATTTAATACTAGTAGCGCCATCTATGTGTCAGCCTACGAACTTTTCAGCCCACCTGTTATTTATTGTTGGCAAGAAAATTTTGTGGCTCTTTTAAAACTTTGAAATTTTGTAAATTGCCATTTTTGGCTCTGCCGACCCCTGGGATAGAGGAATGAGTTCTTCCAACAATCTTGCCAATTTCCCGAAGAGTTTTTTGCCTTCATTCCTAAGTTTTATGATGATCTTTCTTTCTTCAGGGAGTAATCTCCTTCCTTTTAAATCCATTGTGATTTACTTGGCACAAATCTTGAAAACATAATATTTTAACTACTATATAATAAAAAACTGAGCAAGTGGTTAAAGTTGATTGAAGTTTGATTTGCACATTTCATTATATTTATTTTTGTACGCAAACTTTTACTGGTAGCAATTTGTGTTATTTTTTATTTCAATTGTTATTTCTGAAACACAACGTGTGTTATATTTCATAAATTATTATGAAAATTAATGAATTGTGTAAGGAATAAAATAAATACAATATGAAATTATTATCATTTTCAAAATATAATTTTTTTTTCGTTCTTGAATATTTGCTATGTGCTTGTACGGAGACTTTTCTGGCAAGTGTAAATGAAATGAAACAATCGGGTTTTTTCTTATTATAAAATTCTGCATTCTGCTATAGAAACTTTGAATAAAATTGTAAAATTATTTTATTGAAAACATTTCACATGTTTTAATGTTGATTAGAATATTTATTTACGTCAGGCTATGTTATCGATGGTCCGATAATTCCTTTCATGCTTCTTGATCGCATATTCAGCTGTATTAGAAAAGGACTATTGCCGCATAAATCTGAATATACAAAAAGAAGATCTTAGTGGAAGTCTAAGCAAAAGAGGTACGGGCGATAAGTTTAGAGGAAGCAGTTAAACATCAGCTATACACATATTTTAACCCCCTTTTAATTTTCATTAAAAATCTAATTAATAAGCATTTTTGAATTACTATTTAAAGAGAAAAAAAATTACATATGATTAAGTGAAAAATATAGCATAATACAGAAGACAAGCATAAAATTTGAACACACTCAAATTTTGATTGCAGACAGAAAAAAAAAAAATCCAAATCAGAATTGACTCTTGAGTAATGATTATTCTCAAGAGTTTTGTGAAAAAAAAAAAAAGAGAACTTGGTTTCATTGTTCAAGTTTGCGTAAATGATTTGTCCAGATTTACAGAATGTGGGACATCTACAAAGAATAGCCTTTCTAACACTGACTCCTCATCTCTTATATAGTCTCCTTTGTGAACATAAAACCGGAAATGTTTTCCTTTAAATCATAAGAAATTTGTTTTCTAACTTGAAGCTGTCTGTATTCTCTTAAGAGAATAGATCAGGGCATAATGAGATACCATCCCACACATAAACCACTTCATAGGATGAGAATAGGAAGAAGCACATTAAGAAAAAATCATTGATAAATGAACAGTGAAAACAGTGGCATGATGTCCCATACATTTCAGCAGTTTTAAATAGAATCCTCTAGTCTATTACACAGGTAAGCTAAGTGAAGCAAATGTAGATTCGCGTTAATAATATTTTATTAACATAAATAATTGAAAATAGCCGAAAGTAAAAATTAAAAATTAATTTTTATTTCAACGATTAATTACTTTTTATATTTTACAAGTAAAACCCTTATTGAAATTTTGCAGACGAAAGGTTATCTAGAAATACAATCATTATTCTCCAAATTACATAATGTCCTCAAAAATAACTCATACGATATAGGAACAATTGTTACAGAATTAAACATACCTTTATTAAATTTGTTTGTACAAAAATAGCACCTTTCAAACATTAAAATTTATTTAAATAAAAGAATTATGCTTAAAATTTGCAGGGTAAAAACCCGATTATAAAAGAGGGTATACAATTAAATTAAATATTCTATAGTGTACAAAGAAAGCTTAAATTAATGCGGTTTCTCTTCGGTAGGGATGCGATAATGATATTGCAAATGATGCTTCAGAGAAAATTCCGCTTTGCATAACTCGCACGAAAAGGCTTTTCTTTCGTGTGGGTTCTCAAAATGTACTCTCAAATTTAACGTACTGAAAAAGTTTTTTCCACACAAAGAGCACTTATGAGTCTTTTCTTTTGAATGAGTAAGCATGTGGCGATGCAGAGAGTACTTACAAACAAACTTTCTTCCACATATTTTCATTTGTGCGATTTTCAACCCATTATGAATAAACAAATGGTGCTTTTAAGGCCTTCCTCACAAATCTTTTGATTGCATATTCGGCACATGTGAGGCTTCGTTCCCGAGTGGCAGACCAAGTGCTGCCAAGTTCCTTTTTTTTGCTTTTGAGAGAATTTTTTTTTCCGCATCCGTCACACAAAAAGTTTGCAGTTGAAACCATGTTTTCAGCCATTTCTTAAAATTTTTTATTGTGTTCCTTTTTTAGAAATAATTTTTCTTTTCTCACAATTAGAATGAAACACGATTTATTATAATGGTTTGAAATTTTTTGTGCCGTAAATGCCTTTTTGTATATATTTTGTTCGATAAAAATTACTTCAGTTCATATCATTATTAGAATGTCAAAGGAATAAAAAGGAATAAATAGACCAGATTACATTTATATTTGAAAAGAAATTTAATCCAATTATGATTTTCCTACAGCTGTATTCCAAATGAAGTTAAAAATATTTCAAATTTACTTCTTATTGTAGATTATTACGGGAGATCCTTGGCCGAATAGCGGCCATTAGCTCCTTCCCATTGTAAATGTTGAAACACAGCGGTGGTCTCATGCCCTTTGAATAAAAAGCAAAATAGATAATAAATGCCTTTTTTTTTTTAAAAAGAATTATTTATTTAATAAAATTACAAAATGAAAAATAACAAAAATTTCAAAATGTAGATGTTGATGAAATCAGTTGCATGTAATAAAACAGAATGAGCAAAGGTCAAATTAGGAGAAAAAAATAGCTTAGGAGAAAAGCGAACTTTTTCATGTAGGCAATTGCAAGGAATTAATTTAAAATATTTAGAACAGTGCGAGGCCTTTAAGTTATGTTTTTCAAAATTACTTGTTGGCTTTTAACATCGAGTATCGATAACCCCTCGTCATGGTATAAAAGGTAATTGATAGAAAAAAATATTAGAATAAAATTTTAACAGTTAAATAATTAATTTTTAAATTCAACATTTTTATTTTAATAGTGCAAATTAATATTTTTTTAACAATATCTTCCAAAAGTTTCAGGTAAATTAGTATGGCATTTGAAAGAGTTTAATTTACATATATCCTTTAGTAATCTAGATCATATATAAGATATATATATAGTGTATTATATTGTAATCGATTTTGAACGGAAAGCTTCCGTGTAAATCAACATTTTACATGATAAATCTGTATGCTGAGTCCTCCTCCTTGTGTTTCACGTATAGAAAATGAGGGATTATAATCCGGCTTGTTATGTCAGATTGGAGTATTTTTGCTCTAGTATGTAGTGGATAATACAAAAAAAATACTTTTATCCACTGTATATTAATCTATTGGCAATTGCCTATAAATGACATCATATTTGCTAACAAAGTATGCTTACAAATTTTATTTTTTAACATAGGATTACAGAAGGAGAAAAGAGAAATAAATATAACGAAATTTTCATTTAAATATTGTTTTAGTCAAAATCTACGAGAAAATCCAAAAATTTACATGATAAAAAAGTATTGGCAAAATTATAAAATTGACAAAAATTATGAGCGAAAACAAAAATCAGTATATGTTTAGTACTTTGTATGCATACCTTCTGCATCTATAACAGCTTGTAATCTATTTTTCTCATAGAGGAAACTAAGGTCTTTGTTATACTGTTGGGAATTTTTGTGCCACTCTTGCAAGAATACACGTTTGAGGTCGTCTTTACTTGAAATTTTTATGTTTTTCTTGATTTCTAGATCCAGCAGGTGCCATAAATTTTCAATTGATTGATGTCACGATTGAGGTTGTTTTTTAACTGGCGAGGAGCATTGTAGAGCAGCCATACACGGGTGAGATTCGCTGTATGCTTGGGGTCATTGCCTTGTTGAAAAACGAATGATGTTCCCAAGCCAAGATTTTGGGCACTGATTTTTAAGTTATGGCGCAAAATGTCAATGTATGTACGTGTTGTCATAATACCACCAATAAAATGCAGGTTGTCAATTCCATTAGCTGCTATACAACCCCCAAACTAAGACGCTGCCTCCACCATGTTTTACAGTAGCAGTTAAATGTTGCTTTTCCAATTCAGTATTTGGCCTCCTCACACATATCGTCATCCATCACTGCCGAAAATGTTAAACTTGATTCGTTGGAAAAATAACTGTGTTCCAAAACTCTTCAGATAAATCAACGTGGGATTTTGCGAAATCTAACCTGTTTCTCCTATTTATTTTCGAGATGAATGATTTCTTTCTAGCTGCCCTTCCATAATAACTTCTCTCGAGTAAAACATTCCGTACAGTCTGTACGCTGAAAGTCTTTTGCGAAGTGAAAGCAACATCTCTAGCTATCTGGGGTGCACTTATTTTAGGGTTTTTCTTAACCTTGTTAATAATGACACGTTCTTCTCTCGTGTAGAAAATATTCGAGGTCGTCCACTTCTAGTCTTATTTTCCGTTGATCCTGTTTCCTTGAACTTTTTACAACACTTCTGACAGTAAATAAACTTATATTGAACTGCACTCCTATAGCACGATAAGTTAAACCTTCATTTCTGAGCCTAATAATCGTGTTTTTAACACTAAGTCCAACTCCTTCGATTTCGAAGTCATTTTACCGCAGTAATCGCAAAATAACGCATAGACACTTTTGGAGTAGTTTTGCAGACTTTATACCGGTAGAGTTTCTTATCAGTCGAAGCACGTGACTTCAATGTAACAAAATTTGCATAGCAGTTAAAACTTTGCCAAAATTTTTTTTGACATACAAATTTTCGTTTTTGAAAGAAAAAAAAATCGTAGAAAATGCAAATTAAAATAAAATTTTTACAATTTTTATATATCTAAGATGTCTTGTATTTAATTACGACAGCTAAAATTGCATAACATTTTATTTATTTGACAATATGAATAAATTAAGGTAATTGCCAGTACTTTTTTACCCGCTGTATGTTCATGGTGCACAGATTACTTTACGCACTCTGGATAAAGCTGAATCGGCTACACATCACTCGTAGATGTGGCGAATGCTTATTATCCATGAGTCGGGAATACGAAAAACAACATATTGGTTAGCAGGGAATCCTTTCTAATAGAAAAGTATTTTAAATCAAATTCATTGAGAAAAATTTGGAGAATACCCGTTCCATTAAAATACCTTTCAAATTGATCCTTTTCATATTTGATATCAGTTCATATTTTAAGCAATACATAAAAAAAAAAGGGGTTTAATACATAGCAATACATAAAAATAATTCAGTAATATACTAATTGGATGCATATCTGAGTGCATTTAATGCAATCCCGTTGGCTGAGTGTTCTTCTGAGATTAATCAATCAAGGTATTTTGTACAATTTTGTTTATTAGAGTTTTAAAAATTGTAGTTTTAATTATAGCAATAGAATTTTTAAACTGCCAATCTCGACTGGGAAATAGTAAAAAACTTGTTTGACTTAGAAATCATACTTAATTGTTATGCGATGCTAAGAGATTTGGATTAATGTATTTTACTTGTTAATTTTTCTATAGTATAAAATGGTTTCTATTGAGTTTTATGCTTTTATCAATCTTATATTCAATTTAGATGAGTTATGATTATATTAGGTAAATCTAATATTACGGGTTTTTAAAAGTCCAGCATTAATTATAGCAGTAAAATTTTAAACTAACCATCTTGCTAGAAATATTTAAGGACTTGCTATGATTTAGAAATAACATTCAATATTTATACAGTGCTAAGTTATTTTGATAACTCTATTTTTATCATTTAGTTTTTATTTTTATATTAAAATCTATTTTCTATTGAGTTTTATACCTTTGATCCATCTTATCCTTAATAGAATTTACATTAGTTAGGATTATATTTGTTAAATCAATTATAAATGATTACTAATCACTTTAGATATTTCAATTTGGATCGACGAATGATTTGGCGCAAAATGAGCATGTTGTTTTAAATTTGAATTTTTATCCTTACTTAACTCGAATAAAGATCATGATCCTGTAGTTTTTGAACTAATATGCTATAGCTTTAATATTCATACGCATATTTGGCTTAATTCAAAATCAAATTCTATTTAAACAGTGCTTTAGTTGTGTTGGTCTCACATATTGTAAAACTTATATTTGATTTCTTTTAAATATTACTCATTATATCTATCTTCAAATTGTGTTTAAAATTTTTAGAGTCTCTTTGTTTTCAAAACTCTTTGTTAAATTCCTCTCAATGAGATAACATCCCAGAAGACGCTCTAACTCTGCAAAACATCATCTTACCAAAAAAAGTGTAAACTGCCATTATTGAAATTTTTTTACGAATTTTCTATGACTAAATAATTACAGTATGCAAAATGAGAAACAAAAATAAATATTTAATGATGTATGTCGTTGTTAAGAAAAAAAATCATTAAAAATACTGCATAAATTTGTATTTATGCATTCTGCATTTATAATATTATTTTATGACGAATTGTTTCTTAAATAAATAAATAAATTTTTTTTAATGAGTTTTGGAGCTGTTATAGGAAGGAATATATTTGTTGCTATGTCATTCTTAAAGTACTCTCTTAACACTCTTTATTTTTGTGGAGATGGAATTTGACTGACGCAAGCGGCATTAAATAATGAATGTAACAAAATTCAAATATCCCACCATAAATGTTGGCAACATTTCAAATATGTTATGTATATTTATATCTATAGTAAATATTATGATAGAAAATATGTTGTTGTCTTTTAAAAAATGTAACTTAATTATACAAAATGAAAGTTTCATTTGATGTAATTACAAATATATAACTGCTTGTATTATTCTCTAATAGTAACTTTTTAAATCAAATTAATAAAGAATTAGCTAGATGTGATTATTCATTAATTGATCTTTATTATAATCTTCGTTAATTTTTTTTATTCGACTCATTTCAAGAAATTTTTATCCATATATCGAAATTCAGATCTAGATTTATCGATACTATTAAATGTCAAATTTTTAAAATTTAATTTTTCACCAAAGGTTACATGCGAACTGAATGCATCATTACTCGCTACCATGTTATTTATAATTTTCTGACACCCATGTCT
>BPLR01007787.1:0-106180 GCA_021605095.1 Caerostris extrusa
TGTACAATTTGGAGCGCAGTAGATCACACCCTCCCCGTGGTGCACCTGGTACCACTTTTTAGTGTAAAAGGAATCTACAACTTGGCATTATGTCTTCCTCCCTCCATGGATTCTCTTCGAGTGCTACAGTGGGAATGCCGGTGGACGGTCTCAATCAAGCGCGCAGAGTTTTTGCTGACTCTGTGTGAGAAGGATATTGATGTCTTTACTATTATGGAGGCTAATTTGACAACCGACTGCATGCGAAACCGCATCTTTACAGACTCAAAATTGTTCCTTTCCCGATATGCACTCTGTTTCAGCTCTGGAAGCTACTGGACTCCATACATCTACTTCACTGGCATGTCCTGCTCTGAGCTCAAGACTTTTACATAGTGATATTACGGGAGGCTAGAGATATGTTAGATTAATGAACTCTGTTTCCAGAATGTTTTCTTGTTTTTTTTCTTTTTTTTTTTTTTTTTTTTCCCCGTTATTCTTTTTTTATTGCTGTAACTGTTCATAATCTGCCATTGGAAATAAAAAAAAATCTTTAAAATTTAAGACTCTTCTCAATAATAAGGTTTTCATAATCAAGAAATGTTCAAGTTCTGTTTATTTGATGGGTTTTTATTTTAATTTCTTTCCCAAGCTGCGTCCAGACCCTAGAGTGAATGAACGAATCGATCCGAAGTGATGAAGAAAAGAACTGAGCAGTTCTCTAAAAATTGACACAAAGACATGCTTCGTCAATCAGGTAAGCAAGTCTCAATCGCCATGGAGTCTCTTCAAAAAACGCAAGTGAATGCAACTGACGCCGCAAGCGGATCGAATCTCAACCCTCCCTGCGCCTACTGCAGGTGTTTTTACAACTAGGGTTTGCAATACCGGTATACCGGGATACCGAATACCGTAATTTTGAAGACCCATTTGTACAATTTTGTAATACCGGTATTCACAAGTTTAAATACCGTTTTTCGGTATTTACCAGAAATTAGAATTCTTAACTGTGAAAAATTCTTATCTGAAAACTCAGGAAATTCTTATCTGTCAGAAAACAAGCTGGGTTGTAGTTGTAATATTTCGGTAGTTTTTAAATTGGTGAGTTTATTATTCACATTGTATTTACATAATCATACTTTAGAGTTCAAAATATTTTTCAGATTTATGATATATATATACTCATAAATAAGTGGAATTGGCAGTAACTAAAAAATTTTCAACAAACCAAAATACAATACAGAAATCAGCTATATCCAAAACAATCCGACGAGAAATCGATTTATTTGAAGATGGGGATTTAGAGGCAAATACTTGGAAAAAGTTTATCGCGCATTTGCTAACATTTCCACCAACTAGCGTAGATGCTGAAAGAGCGTTTTCGACAGCTGGCAATTTTTGCACAAAATTACGTTCAGGTTTAATGATAGTGCAATTAATGAAATATGTTTTTAAGATCCCATTTCAAAAATTTGTAATAGTACCACAGACTGAATAGTGATATTTACTCTCTTTTGTGACTTAAATAAATAAGATGTTCCTTTACTTTTTTTTTTTGCGATTCTTTAATACTGTCATAGTTTATAAATTACAAATTTTTTTGTGATAGTTACATTCTCTAATAAAACTGGCAAATAAAACATAGAAACACCTGTGTTTTCTTTCTTTTTCTAAAATTTCTGATACCGGTATGTAAAACCGGTATCCCGGTATTGAGATCTAAAAATACCAGTACCGGTATTGAACTTTTGGTCAGATATTGCAATCCTAGTTACAACAAAGGTACAACCCGGGCATTTACTTACTTTTGGTTTCAGTTTTAAGATTTTTAGCCTATTGAAATGAAGGTTCAAAAGTTTCTGCGATAAATCTATAGACCAGTATTTGTTTTCCTATGGGATAGAGGTGGAGAGGGCATAGGCCCCAATTGGAAATATTCGTTTAAAAATTGTAGTGACAAATTGTGTTTTTTTGTATTGCAGGGGTCTCCAAACTTTCCAGCCTTAGGGCCATACTGTTTACTTCAGTAAGTACCAAGGGCCAAAACCGTTTTAATTTTTCTGCCATTATCTATAATTTCTAATGTTTTAGTGTGTTTTTTTCATCCAACTTATTACAGCAACAATAAGCTATTCGCTGTCGCGGGCCGGATTGATGACACTAGCTGGCCGAATTTGGCCCGCGGGCCGTAGTTTGGAGACCCCTGGTGTAGTGTATCATATTCCCAGCGGTGCAACGTGACTAATGCTGATTTTTTACATATCTATCACTCTGGTGGTGCAGAACCTCAAGTCCAAGTCCTTGGCAATCAAAAAGGCACTTTACATCATGAAAGCTCCTATTTGTTTTAAAACGGACTGATAAAATTTTTATAAATTTTTAAATATTAAAATAACTGTAAAAGGTTATAGTTGAACTACATGACATGATTTTTTTTGTTTCATCTAATGTTCAGAATATTTACTAAAGAGTTTAATCCATTCGATATTACTTTTTAGAAATTAGTGTATTTATTTATTTTAGTTATGAAAAAACAAGTAATATAAAAAAATTTCAAAGTCAATTCCTACTTTTTTTTTTTCACTGTATTGCAGAAAGTTTTTTGTAAATAATTTTCATTCATTTTTTTTTTTTTTTTTAAGTTTATCTGGTGCCATCTATTAGTAGATATATGCAACTTAAATCTAAAAAAAAAAAAACTAAAATTAATTAATTAAATTTAATCACTGAATTAATATTTGAAAAAAACTGTATTAACATCAAGTGTCATCCACTACAAGTTAAAAAATGTATTTGAACTGGAGTGGATGTATAAAAAGTATTTTATTAACGATTGAAAATTTGAACAAGATATATATATAGGGAGAGTGTGAGCTAATAGAAGGAATTGAAAAAAAGTTTATTATGTAGTGTGAATAACTTTTTTTGGGTGTTCATACCCATTTTGTGAGTGCAATACCTAGTAATGAACTGCATTTACAGTGAACGATTGATCTTAGAATTTCTGGATTATCTTAAAAAAAAAAAAAAACTTCCTAAATGCTACATGCATTAGGAAGTTATATAAACTTCTAAATGCCACATGCAAAAATATTTTTACTTCAAAACATTTATATGAATACAGACTCTTATAATTTATCAATAGAAGCAAGCACTTTTAAATTTTATAGTGTTATTATTTCCATTATTTTGATTTCTATAGTTAATTGAAAAACATAATAAAAATTCATAAGTGTCTGTCATGTATGTATGGAATGAAAAATGTGTCCTTACAGTAAGAAAGAAAATAGACAAGTTTTTGGTTAAATATGTATTTATTACATACAACTAAATTGAAATATTTACATGTACGTTGTAGGAACATAAAAACAGAAAATTGAAAAATTACATATACGTACGTTAAATAAACGTAAAAACAGAAAATTGAAAAATTAAATATACATACGTTAAATGAACGTAAAAATTGGAAAATTAAAATGTACCTAAATAAATTAACAATGCAAAAAATACTATATACAGAGAAATAAAGTGATAAAATAAAGGAAATATACAATTTTTTTTTAAACATAAATACAACTATAATCGACAAATATAAATATGTACAAAATTATTCACAATTATTTACAACATAGGATGATGATGAATATTTACAAAATTATGTGGTTGATGAAAAAATAGCAATAACAATGAAATTAACGTCAATAAACCAAGGACAATTTTTGATTTTAAACTTTTTCTTCAGAGACGAAACACAATTAAGACGAAACGCAAGTTGACAAAGGACAATTTTTGATTTAACTTTTTTTCTTCTGAGACGAAACACAATTAAGACGAAACGCAAGTTGACAAAGGATAATATTTGATTTTAAATTTTTTTCCTTCAGAGACGAAACACAATTAAGACGAAACGCAAGTTGACAAAGGATAATATTTGATTTTAAATTTTTTTCTTTAGAGACGAAACACAAATAAGACGAAATGAAAGTTGACAAAGGATAATATTTGATTTTAAATTTTTTTCTTCAGAGACGAAACACAATGAAGACGAAACGCAAGTTGACAAAGGAAAATTTTTTGATTTTAAACTTTTTTTCTTCAGAGACGAAACACAATTAAGATGAAACGCAAGTTGACAAAGGATAATATTTGATTTTAAATTTTTTTTCTTCAGAGACGAAACACAATTAAGACGAAACGCAAGTTGACAAAGGTTAATATTTGATTTTAAATTTTTTTCCTTCAGAGACGAAACACAATTAAGACGAAACGCAAGTTGACAAGGATAATATTTGATTTTAAATTTTTTTCTTCAGAAACGAAACACAAATAAGACAAACGCAAGTTGACAAAGGATAATATTTGATTTTAAATTTTTTCCTTCAGAGACGAAACACGATTAAGACGAAACGCAAGTTGACAAAGGATAATATTTGATTTTAAATTTTTTCCTTCAGAGACGAAACACAATTAAGACGAAACGCAAGTTGACAAAGGATAATATTTGATTTTAAATTTTTTCCTTCAGAGACGAAACACAAATAAGACGAAACGCAAGTTGACAAAGGATAATATTTGATTTTAAAATTTTTTTCCTTCAGAGACGAAACACGATTAAGACGAAACGCAAGTTGACAAAGGATAATATTTGATTTTTAAATTTTTTCCTTCAGAAACGAAACACAAATAAGACGAAACGCAAGTTGACAAAGGATAATATTTGATTTTAAAAATTTTTTTCCTTCAGAGACGAAACACGATTAAGACGAAACGCAAGTTGACAAAAAGGATAATATTTGATTTTAAATTTTTTTCCTTCAGAGACGAAACACAATTAAGACGAAACGCAAGTTGACAAAGGATAATATTTGATTTTAAATTTTTTCCTTCGGATGAAACACAATTAAGACGAAACGCAAGTTGACAAAAGGATAATATTTGATTTTAAAAATTTTTTCCTTCAGAGACGAAACACGATTAAGACGAAACGCAAGTTGACAAAGGATAATATTTGATTTTAAATTTTTTTCAGAGACGAAACACAATTAAGACGAAACGCAAGTTGACAAAGGATAATATTTGATTTTAAATTTTTTTCTTTAGAGACGAAACACAATTAAGACGAAACGCAAGTTGACAAAGGATAATATTTGATTTTAAATTTTTTTCTTCAGAGACGAAACACAATTAAGACGAAACGCAAGTTGACAAAGGATAATATTTGATTTTAAATTTTTTCTTCAGAGACGAAACACAATTAAGACGAAACGCAAGTTGACAAAGGATAATATTTGATTTTAAATTTTTTCTTCAGAGACGAAACACAATTAAGACGAAACGCAAGTTGACAAAGGATAATATTTGATTTTAAATTTTTTTCTTCAGAGACGAAACACAATTAAGACGAAACGCAAGTTGACAAAAAAGGATAATATTTGATTTTAAATTTTTTTTTCCTTCAGAGACGAAACACAATTAAGACGAAACGCAAGTTGACAAAGGACAATTTTTGATTTTAAATTTTTTCTTCAGAGACGAAAACACAATTAAGACAGAAACGCAAGTTGACAAAGGATAATATTTGATTTTAAATTTTTTTCCTTCAGAGACGAAACACAATTAAGACGAAACACAAGATGACAAAGGACAATTTTTGATTTTAAATTTTTTTCTTCAGAGACGAAACACAAGTTGACAAAGACAATTTTTGATTTTAAACTTTTTCTTCGGAGACAGAAACGCAAGTTGACAAAGGACAATTTTTTATTTTAATTTTTTTTTTTTTCTGCAGAGACGAAACACAATTAAGACGAAACGCAAGTTGACAAAGGACAATTATTGATGTTAAATATTTTTACAGACATATAACAAAATTTTAAAATCATGAACACAATATAAATAATATAACATGGAAAAATGTAATAAAATAGCATGAAATATTAGCTATCCACTGCTATCTTATTTTTGAAAAAAATCTTGATGGCAACTGTTTGTGTTTACTGTAATGAAATTATGAAGTCATTGAGTTTTAGGAAACAAACTATTTGCTATTACCTTTGAACTAACTATTCTTTAAAATTATCTGGTGATGAATTCTGTTTTCGATAGCTATTACAATTTGATTATTTATAAATGAAGTCACTTACGACAGTTGCGTTATTGGGAATTCCTGTGTTCAGCGTTTTCTTGTTTCTTGAATTATTTTTGAATTGGAACTATTGTCTGAAATTTTGAGTTTTTTTTTTTTTTTTTTAACTGTTATTCGGTTTTTAACATTATTAAATGGTATATTGTAAAATTCTTTAGTCCTGTAACTGTGGCGGTTCAAATGTCTATGGATGAATCAGCTTTTATAACTATTCTTTATTGAAGATTTCGTGGTTAAAATGGAAATATTATTCAAGTTTTTCAGAATCAGATAAGCAGAAGATGAATAGGTTTGATGGTTCTTTTGATGGAAAGGGTTATTAAACTGTCTATTGTAGGCTCTTCTTTCACGTAAACGTGGCGGTTTGCATATCTATGGAGGAATCTGCTGTTATAATTGTTTTATTATTGAAGGTTTCGATGTTCAAACTTCTTTGGTTATTGTTTGCTTGTTGAAATATTGCTTAAGTTTTCAAAATGCAGATAAGCAGGCAGAAGGTGAATAGGCTTGATGGAGTCAATATAAACTGAAATGGAGGTTAACGATGTCTTTTCCAGCTATTGTTTGTTAGATGATGGTTGGAATGGAAGTATTGGTCACAGCTTTGAGAATCAGAATGAGAAGGCAACACTTGAACAGGTTTGAGGGTGGCCAACACAATTACATCCTAACACTAATCATATCCAGAAGGTGACAGTCTTTCTCTTTCACTCCTTTAAATATTTCCTTAAAAGCTATTTTCCTATTATTGTTAAGTTAGTTATTAAATTATCTGTTGTTGGATTCTTCATTTCAGTAACTGTGGCGGTTTGCATATCTATGGAGGAATCTGCTGTTATAGCTGTTTAATTATTGAAAGTTTCAATGTTCAGAATTTCTTTGGTTATTGTTTGCTTGTGGAACTATTGTTCATGTTTTTCAGAATCCAGATGAGCAGGCAGAAGGTGAATAGGTTTGATGGAGTACAATATAAACAGAATCGGAGGATAACGATGTTTTTTCCGGCAATTGTTTGTTGAAGGTTTCGATGTTCAGAATTTCTTTGGTTAATGATTACTTGTTGAACTATTGTTCATGTTTTTCGAAATCCAGATGAGCAGGCAGAAGGTGAATAGATTTGATGGAGTCCAGTATGAATAGAATCGTATGATAAAGATGTTATTTCCGGCTATTTTTTGTTGGAGGGCGATTGGAATCGAAGTATTGATCACAGCTTTCAGAACCAGATTGAGAAGACAAAACTTAAGCAGATTTGAGGGTAGCCAGTACAAACAAAATTCGAACAATAACAATATCCAGATATTCACAGTGTTTTTTTCTTTCAGTCCATTAAATATTTTCTTAAAAATAATTTTCATGATATTGTTAATTCATAATATTGATTCTTCATTTCCGTAACTGTTGCGGTTTGCATATCTATGGAAGAATCTGCTGGCATAACTGTTTTATTATTGAAGATTTCGATATTCAGAATTTCTTTGGTTATTGTTTGCTTGCAGAAATATTGTTCAAGTTTTTCAAAAATACAAATAAGAGGCAGAAGGTGAATAGACTTGATGGAATCCAATAGAAACTGAAACGGAGGATAAAGATGGCATTTCCGGCTATTGTTTGTTAGATGGTGGTTGGAATCGAAGTATTGTTCATAGCTTTGAGGTTTCAGAATGAGAATACAAAACTTTAACAGATTTGAGGGTGGCCAGTACAAATAAAAGCAGAGCAATAGCCATATCCAGATGGTGATAGTCTTTTTTCATTCACTCTTCAAATATTTACTTAAAAACTATTTTCCTATTATTGTTAAGATTGGTTTTAAAACGTGGATAAAAAATAGTGTCGTTCACTCTTCGAATGTAATGATACATTCTGACGTTTTTCCCATGTTTCACAACAAACAATAGTTATTTGTAACAATGTCTACTGTTTCAACAATTTTTTACATTGTAGCTCTTTTCCTACAGTGTTTTAAAATTAATTGTTGCAAAGAGATTTCTTCCTGTTTGTCAATGTTTAAATTTCGATTGTTGCGTTAAAAAAAATAGATTAAAAAAACACCTAACTTCTCCTATGCCGCGGCTGCTAAGAATATTACTCCACAACCAATCAATACTAACTAATTTTACTGATGTCACCCAAAATCAACTGGGGCCACTATTGAGCTTACAAAACCACGCCCAATTTATTCAAAAATCTCTCCTCATAATGAAGGAATTCATTTCTTTATTCACCAGTTTAAATGACATGGATGGACTTCTCCATCAATTAAGTAACGCCAACAATAAAGCCGACAAGCTCAGGTATTCATTAATGGCCTGGCATCTCAAACCCCCACCAATGCTCCGTAATGACCCAGTTGATTTCTGGACTCCGCATTTGCCATTGGAGTTCTTGTGGTTTATGGACTAAAATGTTTGACTTCACTGCTTTTGTTAATAACTATAATCCAGACTTAGTACTGCTTCAGGAAACACACCTTAAGCACACGCAGACACCATACATAATGGGGTACACTTTTTACCACAATGATGGTCCACAAAATCCTGTTTCTGGCGGCACTGGTATATTCATTAAAAACTCTTTGCCTCACTCGTTATTTCCTACTCCTCAACTCATCGGGATCAAATCCACAATAGTCTCTCTCAATTTTCCTCATCTTCCCCCTCTCACAATAGCTTCTGTTTATGTTCCCAACGGCATTGCTACTACTAACCTTAATACTGATCTTAACACTCTTTTCTCACTTAACAATAGCGTCATTCTGGCTGGCGACTTTAACGCGCATCATACTGCATGGGGATGTCACAATAAAAATAGTACTGGCAATGCTCTTTATAACTATGCTTCTAACTTTAATGTTGAAATCATTGCACCTAACACCCCTACTAGAATTGGAACTAACACCACATCTATCATTGATTTTGTAGTAACTAACAATTTTCACTTCACTCATTCTATTTCCTCACTCGATGAGCTCTCCTCAGACCATAACCCAGTTATTATTGATTATAAGCTTAATTATCTAAATTTTAACATTAGTTCTAGTGTCACCACTTGCTGGTCTAAATTCTCGGATATTCTTGATGCTAATTTCATCTTCTCTCCCATCCCATTAACTAATCCCTCTGATATTGAACATGCTATCTCTGAATTAACTGATAAAATCCTTTCTGCCCATAATGCTGCTTCTAAGCCTATTACTACTAATAACCGTACCTATTTACCCCCTCCAATTAAAATACTCATCACTAACCGTAATAACGCTCGTAAATACTGGCAAATTTATCGCGATCCTCATAGTAAAAATCTATATAATCATCATCAAAATATCTTACGTAGAGCAATTGCCACATATAAAAATGACTGTTGGGATCGCAAACTGCAAACCGTCAATGTTGAAGATGGATCCATGTGGAATTTCTGTAAAAACTTTAGGAAAAAAAAGGACTAAAATAACTTCTCTCCAAACTTCGCAATCCACTGTTACAACAGCCACTGATAAAGCTGAAGTTTTAGCTACGACTTTTCAGGATCAATTTAAAGAAAATGAAACTAACAACACTAACATTGTAACTGAAGTAGAAAACACCATTACTTCCTTTTCGCCCAACCTCACAATAACGATGATTTTCCCAACACTAAAGCTTCCTTCATAATAAACTGCATCACTAATCTTAAAATCGGTAAAACCCCTGGCTTAGATCGTATTACTAACAAAATGCTCAAAAATATTCCTTTTAAAATAGTTCTACAAATTTGCAAAATAACCGATGCTATCCTTTCTACTAATCACTTTCTAAGAATTGGAAGACTGCTCGCATTCTTCCAATCCTTAAACCCGGCAAAGACCCAACCTCTCCTAACAGCTACAGACCGATCTCTCTACTCTCCTGCCTAAGTAAACTAATTGAACGCGCAATTGTTAACATCCTAAATGAAGAATCTGATAAACTTAACATTTTAATTTCGCAGCAATTCGGGTTTACCAAAAACTTGTCAACTACGCATCAACTTTATAATCTCACAGAAAATATTTCAGAAGGGTTTTCATGGAAACTCGACACTGCAGTAGTTTTCCTGGATGTTGCTAAGGCGTTCGATCGTGTTTGGATCAATGGTTTAATATATAAAATGATAAAATATCAATATCCTACCTACTTAATCCGTACCATACACAATTATCTTACAAACAGAAATTTTGTTGTTTCTGTAGATAACACTGATTCTAAAAACTGTCATATCCTTGCCGGTGTTCCTCAGGGCTCGATCTTGGGACCATTTTTGTTTAACATATACACCAACGACATCCCACAAGATCACAAAATTAAATTAACACTTTACGCGGACGATACTGCTATTATCACACAGGGGCGAAACATAAACATAATCAGGAAAAACTTACAAAACTACATACACACGCTTGAAAATTGGCTCATTAACTGGAAAATAAAACTTAATGTCTCGAAAACTGAAGCAGTGCTATTCACCAGGAAAAATAAACTAATTCCCCCTAACGTAACTATTTATAATGCTAATATTTCCTGGTCCAAAGAAACTAAATACCTTGGCATAATACTTGACAGCAAATTAACATATAAATCGCATATTAATTATCTACGCACTAAATTCAATAACCAATCAAGAAAACTCTTCCCCGTAATTTGTAGAAATTCCTCACTAACAATTGAACTAAAAAAATTAATCTACCTTTCTTATCTTAGACCTGTCATTGCATATGCGAGTCAGTTTGGGGTTCTACAGCCAATAGCAACTTTCTCGTGCTCGAAAGACTCGAAAATAAAATTATTCGTATGATCTCTGATGCACCCAGGTATTTCAGAAATAATGATATTCGGCACTCTCTTGATATTCCTAGTTTCCGCGCATTCGTCGAGAAACTTGCAAAAAACTTTTTATGACTCCGTTTCCCGATCCACTAACCCTGTTCTAAATGATTTAAAAATATACGACTATGACGTCACTCTACCCAGAAATCGCAAAAGACCTCGCTATACTCTTAACATTAACAAATAATTTCCTCCTTTCTGGAGATTTTTCGATTTCGGTTTCGCTGTAGCCTCGTTAATATTTTTCCTTTTATTGCATTTTGTTATTGGATTTATCATCAGTGCTTATTCCTTTAATTTTTAATATTTTTGCTTATGGGATGATTATTATTTATTTATTTATTTTTTTTTTTTTGGATTTTTACTCTTCTTTTGTAACTTTGACTTTCTGTCTTAATTGTAATGTTTTTGTTCTCTGATGTTAGAAATTATTATTCCTTCTCTGAGTTATTTAATTTTTCTTACAATTGGCAAAGGGCTCGACCACCAGTCACTGTTCACCATTCGCCAAGTGGAGGTGTGGTCGTTGCGCGACCAAGGCACTCCATCATCAATAATAAAAAAATAGATTCAAATTAAGTGTAGTTTGCAGCATGTTAATGAAAATTTACTGCATCATTTGAAATAAAAAGCATTTTAAAATTGATAATAAACTGAAATCAATATCAATTTGTATTACTAATTTTTAATATGCAAATGAATTTATTTTATTGAATTTGAATTTGCCAAAATTAAAGAAACAAACATAATTAGTTATTACATGTATTAATTAACTTAATTAAAAATGTAATTCATTTTAACAATTTTGCTGTTAAAATGAATTAAATATTTCTTAGTATTCATGTTGGTGTAAATGTAATAGAAAAATTAAGCATTTAATAAATCCTCTAAACCTACATATATTGATATAGGTAGATAAATATCACTAGACATATTAATCTTGAAATTACCATTTTAATTTTACTTTTGAAATTACCATCATCTTGACTTATCACTTTACTTCATTGTTTTTAAACATGACCACAATTACCACCGCAAAACACGCCTTTGAAATTATCACCACTTTTCACCAATTGATCTTTAGTTTAATACATCACTTGAAATCATCACAACTATTGGTAAAACTACTATTATCCTTCATTGGCGCAACAGCTCCAATGTCAGCCAAACTATCTGCCTACTGCTACTACTACACCACACCACATCACTGTGCCTAAAGCTGAATTGCCTCTTTACGGTTTTGGAATGATGGGTGAGAAGTCTGATTGGGCTCTGTGACGCTCTACGGTCATATGAGACCGGGACCTACGGCTTAAAGTGGATTGCGAACCACTGCAAACATCCATGGCACCGCCGGGATTCAAACTCGAAACCTGCAGCACCGAGTTAGAGCGCTAGTCAGTCGGCCATCAGGCCACAAAAGTCCGAGAGGTCATCTGCCTACTAGAAAATTTTAAGACAGGAAATGTTTTCTTTTTTTACGGAATAAGGTTGTTAGCACTACGCCCAACAGTCGTATTAAACTGGGACCTACAGTTTAAAATGGATTCGAAACACTACAGGCATCCATGGCACCATCAAAACTCGATCCCGCAGTCTGTGACTTTCATTTCGAATGTTTTAGATAAATTCTCTGTGATAGAAATGCAAAACCTTATCAAATCTAACTCCAATTTATGTTATCGTGTTCTGATGTATATATATAAATATATATATGTGTGTGTGTGTGTGTGTGTGTGTGTGTGTGTGTGTGTGTGTGTGTGTGTGTGTGTGTGTGTGTGTGTGTGTGTGTGTGTGTGTGTGTGTGTGTAATGCTCTAATATATGTGCGCGTACATAACAATAACATTGTGTGTGTGACGCAGCCCGCTCCAGTCTCGCCTCAAATATTTAACCAGGTTCTTCTCCCGCGAGTGGTGTTCTCCAAACACATTAACGGGGTTTCTTTTTCTCCCAAAGCCAGAGTTCGGACAAAAAAATTTATATAAATTTTTTCTAATAATTTTCGAATAATTAATTTTTAATAAATTAATAATACATTATATAATAACATTCTATCTAATCAATGGGCTTAAAGCCCGCTTCCCTCACTTCTCAAAGCAGGAGATCGTTGACAACCAGTGTTCTTCTCCGCAAATCGTCGTTACCCTTACCGCTCTAATACCATGGCACAAGGTTTCATAGTCCTTCGCCACCTCCCAAAGAATCGGCCATCCCAGGTTCAAAGTCGAATACAAATAAAAAAAAAATTATATATGCATAATTTTTTAACAAATTAATAAAAAATTCGAATAATTAATTTTTAAATATTCTGAAATAAATAATTATACCATTATATATTCTTTTTTATTCATATTCTGGAATACATGGGCAAATTATACCAATATCAAATTCAAAAAACGCTTATACCTATAAGAAAAAACAGTCAGACACAAAAACATATCATAGGAGATAGTAGTTAACATTAGGTTAATCCTTAATCAAAGCATAAAAGGATCCTTCTTCTTTAAAACGTCTTGGAATGCCTCTAGTACGGTTTGAATTTTCGTCGTCTTTCCTTTGAATGATTTGGATCTCATGGACCGCTCTAAACCCGTTGACCATGGCATATCCAAGGTTTTGAATGTGGGTAAGACGAGGTATTCCGCAAACTGTCCGCGATACACTGTGACAAAAGTCATGGGATAGCAATATGCAAATTTTCAGATGGCAATGCGTAGAACAGGTCTAAATGGCTCAGGAATATTTCTGTTCAAGTTATTCATGACAAGGTTTTGAAATAATAAAAGTAACAGAAACGCGGAATGTTGGAAAATCACTATAAATCGTTAATAATTCAACATTCCCAATCCAATATCATATTGCCGAGAGTATGAAATTTCAGGCAAATCCCACCATTATGGATACCGCCTGCACTTAATAAGACCGGCGACGTCTGCCATTATCGTAAATTCTAACATAAATGCAAACTGCGTCAAATAACCGCAAAAATCATATTGGGACGTGGACTTGTCTGTTAGAACTGTGCGGAGAAATTTGGCTTTCTTGGGCTATTCCCAGAAGACCGACTAGTCTTTAATGACAGAACGACATCGCTTGCAGCGACTCTCGTGGGCACGTGAGCATATAGATGAATGGAAAACCGTGGCCAAAAAGTCACGATTTCAGTTAGTAGAAATAGGGTTAGTTAACCCCACGAAGCCATGGATATAAACCTCAGCAAGGCACTGTTTTTTGGTAAAAAGGCTCCGTAATGGTGTGGGCTGTTTTTTCATGGAATGGACTTGGTCCTTGGTGCAACTGGACCGAACATTGACTGGAAATGTTTATGTTCAGCTTTGAATTTGCAGCCATTCATGGACTTCATGTACCCAAACAACGATGGGATTTTTATGGATGACAATGCGCCATTTCAACTGTTCGCGATTGGTTTGAAGAACATTCTGAACAATTCCAATGAATGATCCCACCTAGATCGCCCGACAAATCCCATCGCATTTATGGGACATCATCATAGGTCATTAGGTTCAACGTTGAATTATGGACGTAAGACAGCATGGCTCAATATTCCTGCAGAAGACTTCCAACGACTGAGTCCATGCCACGTCGAGTTGCTGCACTTCGCCGGGCGAAAGGAGGGCCGACACGATATTAAGAGGTATCCCATGACTTTTGTCACTTCAGTGTATATATATATTTAGGTATATTGTAACTTGTAAATGCCTTTTTAAACTTCAATAATTGAATCACCCTTATATTCAAAAATTTATCATTTTCAAAAATTTATTTTCCATATGTACCTATCACATTTTTTTGTTATGTATTATGTTGTAGTACATGGGCCTCAATGGCCGAGTGGCTAGCGCTCTGTACCACAGGTTTCGGGTTCGAGTCCCGGCGGTACCATGGACGTTTGTAGTGGTTCGGAATTCACTTTAAACCGTAGGTCCCGGTCTAATAAGATCGTAGAGCGTTGCGGGGGCATTGCTACTCCGCGTCCGTAGCTTATCTTCAAGTTACACACGCCCCTTGGGTAATGCAAAGTGAGTAACGTCTGTGCAGCGCTTGCCTTTAAGGCATCAAGACCAAGTGTCTAAGTGTTTTCCAGCTGCATTAGAAAAAAAAAAAAAAAATGTTGTAGTACATAAATCAATATCATATAAAGTGGTACATCAAATGATTTAATATTTAAAAGTATTAAAATATTTCGAACAAATTAATGCACAATATAAGCATATTTATTAATTTTAATAACAATATTGCATAGAACATAAAAATTTTTTTTTTTTTGAAGTGTTGTTAAACTTATAGCCACCACTGTCTGTTTATATTTGCTAACCTAAAGTAGTTTGATTTTTATCAATTACTGATATATATGGCCTATTGGTCAGCAAATTTACTCAGAGTGTATAACAGGATTCTGCTATACTACACCAATAGCAGCAAGATATGTCTCTGGAGAGGACTTTGCAAAAAAGGGTTAACTGCCTCGCATTTATGTGCTGCATTGTTGAAAACTCCAAGCTAGTCTGGCTGTCGAGAAGAAACCACAAAATCTTTTAAGCTGTGTGCAAGTCACCAAAAATCATAAAGCATATTATCACTATGTCCCAAATAGATTCATCTTTCAAGAATATAAACTATTCTAAATAGAATTTCTACAAGTTCAAAAAAATTAATCTTTTTTTGAAAATCAAATACATTATATTTTATTACGTTTAATTTATTTTTAAAAACAAGTAATATAAAAAAAATTTAAAAAAATTAAGTCAATTCCTACTTTTTTTCACTCTATTGCAGAAAGTCCTTTATAAATAATTTTCATTCATTCTTTTATGTTTATCTGGCGCCATCTATTGGAAGATACATGCAACTTAAATTTTTAAAAAAAAAAAAAAATTAATTAATTAAATTTAATTACTGAATTAATATTTGAAAAAAATGTATTAACATCAAGTCTCATCCACTGCAAGTTCAAAAAAATGTATTTGAACTCGAGTGGATGAATAAAAAAGTATTTTATGAACGAAAAATTTGAACAAGATGTAATATAGGGAGAGTGTGAGACAATAGAAGGAATTGAATAACTCGTTCACAAGATTTTAGAGAATATAGAATTCCCTTAATTTTAAGATTTTCAAAACACAACTGGTGCCGGAGTTTCCTCCATGGACTTTTAGTCTCAACAGGGCCGTTGGTGCGAATTGTAAAAATTTTGATGGTGAAGTGTCTGCCGTTCACATGGCATTGACAGAGATCGCTAACAGAACAATGTGATATTTATCGATTCACAAGCCACTATTTCAACTATTTTTTTCTGTTATGTTAAAAATAGTACAGTTCACTAATGCCAACTTTTGGTCGATTCCTTGATAGGAGGCGGATGTTACCCTTCGGTGGAAACCAAGTCATTGTGGTATTGCGGATAACGAGTTTGCAAATACCCTTGCTAAGGTCGGATCCAAACTTTCTCAATCAGATCCCCCTATCTGGTTATCCCCTTAAGAGAATTATTACAGCTAGATTTAAGGCCAGATATCGTGAAATCAGTCAGAGGGAAGACTTGGAGTTGGAATACAAATGAATGGATACTCCCATTCCATGTGATTTGCACAGCCACATAGGGTTAGCTAATTTCAGAACAATAACTAGACAAAATATCTTCGGAAGCACCTTCACAGATTTGGACTAAAAGACTCTTCGACTTTTGCCCACTTTGCTTGACTCATTCTGAAGTGAGTGGTAGCCCCTTGGACTACTGTCCTGGAGTAACTGCGTAGTAGCTGTAAATACTGCAAAAGATTTCAATTATTTTATGTGTATTTTTTAACTGTATTGGGCTGCCCATCATAGATTCTTGACCCTCCTGCCTAGGTCTGGCGTAGATTTAACATTCCATTTTTTTTTCCTTTAACAGTGTAAAATACATGCTGATGAAATAACTTCAAGACAAATGAGTTATGATAAGACAAATGTTCAAAATTTTATTTATCAATAATTTATGTTTTAACACATGTAAACGAGATGAAAATGTAGACACCACAATATACAACGGAATGTGACATATAAAAAGTAGTAGCTTGTTCATCCGATTCAGTTGCACCATCACAAAACATCCTTCAATCAAATAAAAAATTAATCAAAATTTGTACTAATATCAAAATTCAATTATTACATTTAAAAAGTTTCTCAAATCTAATATAAATAGTTAATGCACTAATTATTTCAAGAAAAGTCAGATCTCGTTCCATCACAAAATTTCATGCTCTATAGAAAATTTACTCCTAATTCTACAGTACATTTTTTTTTTTTTTTTTTTGAAGGCAATACATGTTAAGTTACATAAATTCTTCATACTCTTTAAAAAATAAAATTTACATCACAATTTTAGCAATACAATTTTTAAGTACAAAAAAAAAATTGCCCTTTTAATAACTTTCAAATCAAAAATAAAGTATTAAAAAAAGTTTCATAATTTAGAAATAATAATTTTGAAATTCACAAATAAACAAGTTCAATGCAAAAATTAAAAAAAAAGGGAAAATAATTCTAAAAATTTCACAATAAATATTATGATATTAATGATTAGGCAAGTTTGTGAGAATGCTGTTATTAAATGTTTTCCTTCAAATTTAAGAGCAAAACAATACATAAAATAAAACCAAACTTTGAATCTATTGTTCTATTTCTATTTTGTAAAATATTAGTTAATGATTCATCAATAATACATTTTTATACAAGATTGGTTTAGCTGCAGACTAGTCTATATTGATCATTTTCATGAGAAAACACAGCTGAGATTCATACATGATTGAATTATATAACATTCATACATGATTGAATTATAGTAATTCATAACTGATCAATTGTATAAAAACAAAATAAATGTTCATTAACAATGTTCTTTTTAATAAGTTCAGATTAAAATTTATAGAAAATAAAAAATAAATTGCTTTTTTTATCTTCACAGGAAGATTTTCTTTTTCTTTATGCCAATTCTAATTAATTTATGATTTAAAATGCAAATGATAAAATAATTTTTAATGGAATGAACAAATCTATATTTAAGTAAAAACATCAGGAGTGCCCAACCTTCCAGCAACCTTGGCTACATTTATAGGAAAAAAATATCCTTAGACTGCACATACAACATAACATATCTTAATGATGGTGATTGAAAAAAAAAGTAAAATTTAGGATCCTCAATGACAAATTTCATGTCATAATGGTTCTTTGATTCCTTTTTATTTAAATCATTAAGCACTTTAAGAAGACTGCTTAGTAATTGAAAAAATAAATATTTTAGCATATAAATAAAATAAAACTTTTCTTATCTTCATCATTTTTACATAAGAATAATTTTAAAAAAATAAATTAATTAAGTACTCTATATAATATTTGTACAATGTTTGCTAAAATTTTACGATTTTATGGGCAGCATTCATAACACTTCTATGCCGCAAAAATATTCACAAGTTGGACTGTCCTAATTAAATGATATATAATTACTACAGTATAATGTTTACTTTCGTGGTAATTTAATTCTAGAACACAACACACAGAAACAAAGCAATAATAATGTATACAGTTAAAACACAAATTCACTAAATTTCAAGAAATTTAAAACATAAGTAACAACAATTAGCTGAAATTAACAAGAAATTTTTTTACTTTTCATTAATGTACTTACATTTATCTTAATAACTAATCATAAAACATTTTGACTCATTCTCAAATAAAAAGATAAAATAACAAATACAAATAACAAATTAAACTGTAAAATATGCAATACAAATAACTATAACAACATAGTAATAAAAAGGAAGTTATTCTTGAACAGATATACATTGCACAGTTCATTAAGTCAATAATTTTCCATTTCATTACAAAAATCAACATTATTTTCTATTTCCTCAATGGGGGAAAAAAAACCTGAACTTTCAAATAAATATAACTAAAGTTTTTATAAGAATTTTTAAGAACTCTTTACATCCTATTTACATAAAAGATTCCAAAAAGTTTAAATAAGCAACAATAAAATATAATATTCAATATTTGCCAATAAGAAATATACTTATATAAATTGATATTAAATAAATGAAATGTCCCAACTTTACAAGACTAAAAATACATTTATAAAAATTGGAAAATGAATTTAAATATATATCCACACATAAAATTAATGTTGACTACATAAAAATATATAAAGTATTTTTAAAATTAATTATGTTTTGGGGGCATAATTATTGAAAGACAACTAATTTAAATGAAATTCTTAGTATTAAAAGAAATGAGATCATTTTGAGGTAGGTATGACTTGCTATAAAAGTTTTTCATGTGTAAAAGCAAACCAATTTCCAGTTTTTAAAATTTCAATAATATTTTAAGTGAGATTATACAATATATCCAATACAGATTTAGCTGAACGCAATCAATTTCCTGAAAAATATTATGTTTAGTACGCAATTAAATGATACCTACACACTGGCACATTTCACTTACGAATTTGATGGACTACATTAGTTTTAATCAATGTGTTTTTACAAAAATTCTCTATAACAAGTACAAAAAGTATCAAAAAACCTCCCTTTTCATTATAAAAAAAACAAAACTTAAATTTCCTAAAAATAGTAAGAAACATAGAAAAAATATATTTATCATTAGGACAAAACTAAATATAAAGCAAGTGATTTTAGAACCAGACATGCACGAATTTGGAAATGACAGGATATTTTTAAACATTTGGTTTGAACAAAACATACACTGCTTTGGCCTTATATCACACTTTCCCTCACACTCTTCTGTACCATATACAAAATAAGAACTAAAGTATTTAAAGAAAAGTACATAAAGACACAGTATAAAATGCAAGAAAAGGATTTTTTTAATAAAATGTGCAAACTGGCCTTATTCACATAAAATATTTTTACTGAAAATGAATAAAACATCAAAAGTTTAAAGAATTCTATTAAATAAAATCCTGAACACATAATAATAAAAAAATCAGTAATTAATTCAAAAATATTAAATCAAATTTACCTCAATCGCAATAAATTTCAAATATGAAAGCACAAAATAAATTTGATTATATATAGCATGTGCACATAACTGAATAAATACTATGAAAATTAAATTTCTTAAAAAAAAAAAAAATAATAATAATAATAATAATAACAAATAAATAAAATTTATTCAAAACAACGTTTGACTTTTTCCCTTCATTTTTTTTAAAATGACATTAACATAGTTTTAAATTATAATATACAGCAGAAAATAAATTGAAAATCTCAACAAAAAATTTATATATATACTTTGTGAAAATACACGCAAGTTAAATTATAAATTTCAATTTAAAACTTTAAACAAAAAATATGATATAGAAAGTAAATTCATTTACAATTTTATCACAGAAAAAATAATAAATCAGCTGCATCATATTAATGCTAGGAAAATAAGAGTAGCTACCTTTAGAAATGAATAGCTCTATTAAAATAAATTTAAAGCAGACTAATTATGATATTAATTGAAATAAATAAGAGCGTCAATATAAAAAAATTCAAACAAATAAAATGACAGCAGTAGAAATGTAAAAGAGTATATAACATATGACTAGATTCAAATTCTATTTGGTGTGTCTTTATGTACTTTTTTTTTTACAGTAAATATTCTCATATTCAGGTTTATCAACTGCCTTGCAGAGGGTAATTAATATATTAGGAAGTACGATTAGATAAACACACATTTCTTGTACTTCCCAATGATAGAAAGGTTTTGGCAAATTCTTCAGCACATTTTGTTACCAGAGCAACTATTGCTGACTCACAATTATTAGGAATTTAGGAAAAATAAATTAATTTACATTTTCATTCATTCTTGTATTTGCTATGAACAGAACACATACCTTAATTCAATACATATATATATATATATATTACATACATAATCCTTTAACAGTAAGGGTGATGTAATTTTGCCAAAACTCACTACTATAATGTAGAAGTACTTTTTTATTCATCAACAAAAAATAAAATTCATAATTGGAAAAAAAGTAATTATTTGTTGAAAAGTGACCAAGATGAGCTCATGTGCTACTTGGGGCTTCCTCCCCATTTGGTGATTCTTCCTCATACTCCTGTGGGATGTGAGGCATCACTCCAGCTGGAATGGAGTGACTCCGGATCATGGACTCGGGAGTCCTGACAGGAGACTGGTTGGGTGATGTGGGGAGTGAGGAAGGATTGTGGCTCCCACGCTTGTTGGGAAGTGGAGGAGGGGATTGTGCACTGGGGGAAGGAGGCGACAGTTCAGAAGAGGGGCTGGGTGCCGCATCATGGGGAGTTAGAAATTCGTGAGTGTCTGGAAGTGAAGACATGTGCAGAAGTTCTTTTGACTGGTTGATCATTGCAGCAGGGGAGGAACTCTGAGGGGGAAAATACAAAAACATAAGGTGATAAATAACTGAAGGATTGTCAAATGCACAAAGATAGAAAAATGCTAAAAAAGACAAAATATATTAATTACAGTAAAAAATCTGTACAAATAAGCTACCTTTTAGAAAGTCTTTTTGGAAGAGCTGGTTTGGTATCTTCCACTTGAGGCATCCCGGTCCAAGAAGTCACCATCCTCTTCTCATTACCTTTCAGAGAAAATAACATTTGTCACTTCATTTGCAATGTTCATCTACATTACTTTGCATAAATGTTTTAAATAAACTAAATATGTTAAAATTGCCATTTATATACAAATAATATTATCAGTGTTTAATCTCATTTTTATAATTAAATCCTACTTTCTATTACTTATATTAAAACTTAATTTATCAATGCATTTGAAAAAAATTCTAAGGTTATACAAGATTTTTTTTTTTAAAGGAGAACTTGACAGCAGAACCTCATATTCAACTGATTGATAAAAAGATATAAATAGCAAAATAAAATTATAAAAAGAAAGAAACAAAGAAAGAAATCAGGAATTGTGAAAGAAAGTAAAGAATAGGCCCCAGAGATCTTAAAATAAAAACTTTGGGTTCTGTAAGGCATGGCAAATACCTTCCAATCGTTGTTTCCAGGGCAACCCATCTAAAATGGTAATGTAACCAATGATCTCAAGAAGTCTGAAAGAATGGAATGTCCAAACAAAATAGAAAATTTGTTTATCTCTGTCACCTTTCCCTCTCTCACACACAATATAAAGAAATAATAGGTTGAATTTTTTAATAGTAGGTGTGATATTGTTTTTGGACATGAAGAAGACTGTCGAAATACAATTTTTTTTTTTTTTTTTTTTCTTTCAGGAAATGATATTTTCTGAGTGGTTTTGATTCCTTGAATTTGTTTTGCTGCTGGGGACAAGATTTCAAATTTAACAGATAAAGCTGTTGGCAATTAATACATTTAGATTTGACATGACAATTTCTTTAAGAATGGCCAGCAATTACACAATTAGAACAGGAATGTGTCCTATGACAAACATTCCGAGAATTTTTTAAATTTCTGGCAATCAAAATATCTGAGTGGTTTTGGGAAACTTTGTATGCAGCAGTTAAGATATCTGGCTTTAACAGTTTTTAGAAGGACAGAAACGTAGAAATTTCAGAATGAAGTGTTTTGTTGATACAGTATCGGAACCTTTTTTATGGTTATTCTATAGGCTGAAGAAACACCTTGTGAACTAAATTCTGAGACTATTTGTTTGAAGAATACGTGTTGGAGGTCTAATTTTGAAATAACACCTTCGCAATAATTCAGTGTTTTGTGAGCTTTTACTTTTATTGTAAAATCGAGCAATTGGTTAGTGCATAAAAATAAATTTTTAAAATAATAAGGTAAGGAAATAAATATTGTTAATAAAAAAAAACTTATAATGACAAGAAAATAATTTCAAGTAATGATGTCAAGAACACCAAGAAATGATGTAAAGAAAAGAGTGAAATCTGGAAATTAAATCAAAGACAAAAAAAGACAGCAAAATGCATGACGTCAATGAGACATAATGAGTCATATAATAAAAGGTCTGTGATCTAAACGACGAAAAAAAAGAAAAGAAAAAAAAAAGGAATGGAAATATCACTGCTCGCCCCAGGTCATAATACCTGTATACATTTAAAGAAGTTGGCTTCTGAGTTTTATAAGTTTAATTTTTATAAGTTTAACTATTTGTATTAATTACATATTTTTTACAAAATCAAAACTTTTTTTAACAAAAATTTTACAAAGAAACAATTAAGTAATAAAATCATCCATTTTTTATTCTTTTTAAGATTTCTCATAATTGCAACTTATAAGTTGAACATAAGAAAAGAGATTACTATCTAGAAAACTTATCAAAAGAAATTTGATCCTGTTGATGTAACATGTAAAGAAAACTCATAAAGAACCATTGCAGCAACCCAAATACAATGAAGCAATTTTACTTAAAAGCTTAAGAAACAGTTTCAACTCACCCCTAGGAGGTAATGGAGGTGCTTCATCTTGCAGCAAGCTTTGCTCTGACCAACTATTCCTTGCAGAACCCTTTGGGCTGTTGGAAGGACTGAAACCTATTTTGTCTCCAATGCCATCTGGAGTATTGAGCCACTTAAGAGGTGCATTAGGACTCACTAGACGGTTGTAAGGATAGCCACGGGGATGAGAGTAATCTTCAACTGAGTCCTTCATGGGAGAAGTCTGAGGTCGCATCTTGTCATTACAAATCTGAATGAAAAAAGAAAAAAAAAAAACTTCATTAATCATGGAATTCTATTGTAAAAATATATTAATCATAAGTAATGCTCTACATTTAATAGAAAAATTATGAGCATGAGTAAACTATGAGAAATCTCGGTAAAAGCAAATGCATTATAATCACAACTATAAAAGAAAGCATTATAAATTAATAATGTATAAAAATGCTACACATCACATTTTTTAGCTCAGTAAAAAATATAATATTCAAACTTTACACAAAATAATTTCTAATAAAAAATAAATATGTTTCACATCATTTGTAAGTTCTGATTTTTTTTTTTTCATGGAGATAAATAAAAAGTAAAGTGTTTTCCAAATAATTCTTAAATGACAATTTATTAGATAGATTTGAGTCAAGTTTCTTAGATGTACTTTTTTTTAAGACATTTTATATCATCTTAAAGCTTCAAATAGGAATAAATGCAATAAAAGTAATATATATAGAATCTAGCAATTTACCCAGTATTACCCAGGTATTTTATTTTTCCATATTTGTATGGACAAAAGAATAACTAACAGAAAAATGAATGTAGCATAAAATTGAAGTAATTTTGCTGAAAAATATTAAAAAAATTATGAATATACATAATACAAAATAAAACTTTGGAGGACTTTTTGATTTCTGAGCTAGTTGATTTCCTAGAAGGAAGACCCTCCTATTTTACTCTCCCCCACTGTCTTCAACCACCAATTCAAACCACCAGATTGCACCGGATGGCAGGAAATGGTTTTTGTTCAATTAAAAAAAGGAACTAATTAGAATATCTTCATAATTTTTGGCTAGACACAAGGGCAAAGAATAATAATTTTAAAAAAAAAATTAGAATGCTAATTGTTATACTTTTAAGCTATAATGAAATACAATATATGCATACATACATACATTTATTTACATATACACATATTCAATTCTTGCATAATGCCCAGAGATAGACAGCCCACCTTTTGTTCTGATGTTGGCAAAGCCACAGATCGAGGCCTGTTAGGGAGTGGAGGAGGTTGCAGAACAGATGACAAAGGGGAGAGGGGTATATTGCCAACAACTTCCAGATTTCTGTCCTGTGGGTGAGTATAGATTTCTTCTTCATCAGATCCTTCAGGAAAGAAGTGTCCATATATGCTGGAACCAGATGAGGAGGAGCGGTTGCTGCCACATGGCTCCAGAGAATTCTTCTTGGCCAAGTCACAAGGCAGAGGCGGAAGGGGGTGCTGCAATATAAGAATTGGAAAATGCCTTAAACCAAACAAAACATACATTTCTTTTCTTTTCGTATAAATAATGTCCATTTATTCTCTCGTCATTTGCTTTCTCTCATCTCTCTTTTTCACTTTGACTATTATAAATCTCAGAATTATCAGTGAGACCCATAAAAAACTGAAACAGGGGGCATTTTGTTTTCTAAAACAAAAGCAAAAGGCGATCGAAAACTCATATTTATGCTTACCAAGAATCATAGCATAAATAGTATAATTTTATACTTAGCGCTATTTGAAGAAAATTTGTATTGAAAATCGATTTGGCACAGTAAATCAACTAAAATATGATCTTGAAAACAGTGTAATTTTGCATGAGAACGAACTGGCAAAGGATCCAAACCAGTTCATAAAGCCAAGTTGATAGCATACATAAAATCAAACGTTTAAAGTGAAAGAAGAACTATTTGTACAGATTTGTAATTCAGTAAATCGGTAATTTTTATATACGATTTCAAGCTCATTTTTATGAAACTAGTGTTGTTTATTTTCTTCTGGAATTATTTAAAAATCTTTTTAATTTTTACCTTTTTATTTTGGGTCTGCTTCAGCAATGAACATACATTTGAAATTAAGAGCAATAAGGCCCAATTTGTTCGAAGAAGCCCTGGTGAAAAATACTCTCAAAACTGTATTATTCTGACTGGAAACATCCTATCAAAATAATGATATGTTCAGTCAGTAGTGATAAAGGCCTTTACGTAGTTGATGGTTTTATGCAAGAGTTATGTGCTACAAAAACAACACTATTACCTCAGCTAAGGTAATAGCATTGTTACCACATGGATAACATCATGCTTTTATATAAGATGAAGTCTCTTTGCCATATTTGTTCATACTGTAAAACTTTTTAAAAAGAATATTCAAGGAGTGAGCGGCTTTTGTTCCGCTCACTCTTTGAATTTAAATTAAGTTATTATGAAAATGAACATAGACATAAACCCACTTGACAATAGAAGGTTTTCTGTAGTCTGGATTTTCAGATGCAGGAGTAGGAGGCAGCTCTCCTCGTCTGCTGATACTGAGGCGGGATGCCAAGCTCGGAGAGTCTACTTCCCGAATGGAGTGCTTCATTACTGAGAAGCGATCCACAGCGTCGGTGCAGGGGGATCACTTCAGGAGGTGCAAGTCGACCATGGAGGGACAGACCTCCTTCCAAAATTTGAACCTTTTACAAAAATAAAAAATTAAATTCTGATTTCTTATTTCAGAGAGATATAAAAATTAAATTCTGCTTTCTTATTTCAGAGATATAAAAATTAAATTTTTGAAATAGAAAGCAATTAAAAAAGGATTAGAAAATTAATATACACAGGCAGATAAATCACAAAGTAGAAGTAAATCAAGTATAAAAATAACAAAATATTTTACTTACTTTTAACATATATCTATATTAAATTTGTTCAATATATTTTTAATAAATCAGACAATTTAACTACATGTGTAAAATGAAAATTCCTTATGCACATATTTGAAAAATAAATTAATTTTATTATTGTTACTATTTACTAAAAGTCCATATATGAGCTAGCAGAGATATGCACAAAAATGGCAAACTTTTATTTCCCTGATAGCATTCATTACAGACATCGTTTTGAAAATGTAATAAAATAGATGGCAATTATGACATAGACAAGCTGCCTGCCATATATTAATAGACTGGGCTTTTTCTGGCTTTCTGCCTATACAGCACATGCAAACACAGCCTCCCACAATATATCATTCTCCCTTTGTATAGGAAACAATCTTAAAACACTAAAAAATTATGTTTCCATAAAAAAACATTAATAGATTAGTAGATTCCTGAGCCAAATGCTGAAAAAACAAAGGCAAAAAAAAAAAAAACTTTTCTTAAGGTTAGTGAAAATTCATATTTGATCCTTAGGTTATACTCAATTTGCTAGAAACAACAAAAATTCCATGATTATTATAAATAATTTCCTTCTCTCTTAAAAAAATGCTAATTTTTATTTAATTGTATAATATTCTAAATACAATACTTAACAGTATTACTTTTAATATTTAAAAGCAATACTTTTATCACATCTTATGAAGTTATGCCTTAGTCAAGATCTTTGATAGATTATGTACAAAATATGTTGAACATGTAAATTTCAAATTCAAAAATGGTTTGAAGGAATTCTTACTTTTTCGAGTATCAAAGATTTTAATTTGATAATTTTATGAGTCTCCTCTGGATTCTGCAGACTGAATTCCAGGGTGAAAAAGGCCTCCTGATATTTGGCAATACCTCCATTGACTGCAGCCTCAATGACGCCCTGCAAGCGCATACTAAGAGGACTGATGGAGCGACGTGGCTCTGCTGTGTACTGTGCTATAAGTTTGCGCGAGCTCTTTGTTCATGTGCTCCACAGTTTCGCAGGCATGTGTGATGGGTGAGAGCTCGACAGTGTGCGATTCAGTCACCTCAAACCACCTAAGGATTCCAGGCAATTGTGATGCTATCGTTAATGTTGTCCGTTCAATCCATAAACTCTGCAAAACATCGATTATAGTAAAATTATTTAAAATAAAATTAGTAAAACGTCAAGCACAGTTTTTAAAAAAGCAACTACTGTAATTTTCTGCTTATAACTCGCAGATTACAAGTTTAAAACTTTAGTTTTTCTCGGTTGGATCATATGTCATTTTTTCCCCCTGTAAGCATTAGCTAAAATTAATTCCATAAAAAAGCCATCTAAATGTGCTTTTATCCAAAATATATGAAATTTCAATGTGAGAAAAGAATAAGCCATTCTAAGTGAAACAAATTAATATAATAAGCACAACAAAATGAAGGAATTTAAGGAAACTGCCATAAACTAAATCATATTTTTTTTACAATGGGCGGCATAATTACACTATGCATTGTCATAAAAATTGAATGAAAAAAGATCTGGAACAAGGTAAAATATAATTTAAATGTCTTCTTGAAAGTTTCTTTGTTTGTATTCCCATGGCATAAATCTAGTAAATGCTTTTCTATTTTAACAAAAATTTGTCATGAATATTTCTTCTCACCAGTTTATACAACTTTTAATATGTTAAACGTTTTTTTTTTTTTTTTTTTAAATTTTGTTATCTTAAAAGTTCATCCAGTTTAAAATATGCAATACTATTTTAAGATCTCAATCCTGAGTACAAACCAAACTTTGTCGATACAAGATATGCCAAAAGAAAATAAGTTAATATCCATAAAATTATCCACATAAAATAGGCAAACATTATAATAGTACTATATGATGAAACACTTTTCTATTATCCTTCCTTCATTCTATTAGATTAAACTGAAATCGATTACTTTTAGTTTAACTTTATAAAATACAGTAAGAAGGTTTGAAGAAAACTTTTTTTTTCCGATAATAACTTTTTTGATACACCATATCAGTCCTAAAATTTTTCTTAGTCATATATCAATAATTTAACACATATTTCATATAGCATATTTATATTAAATGTCTTATACTGACTATGAATAGAGTTCTAGAAAATCAATATACATCCTATTTTGTTAGGTACGTAGGAAAATTTCTTAAATAAAAATATTGCATTATTTAGAGAATAGTACTGAATTGTTAATTTTGTACATTTATAGATGATTAATTTAAACATAAAATAAAAAATTCTATGCTAAATATTATAACCAAAATTAAATAAATTATTTACTTACACACCATAAAGAACAAAAACTGCCATGAAAATAAAATAAAATTCCTAATAATATCTAGCATAAAATACAATAAACTGAAGTATTAATTGCATTTTTTTATTGAATAATTATTTTTAAATTCATGTTATAGTTACATTGTAAATTTTCAATCCTTTCTTTAATTACAATATTTATAAAAGATATATTAGAAATGACATTCGATAAAATTCAATTCTACAGAACTTAAATGTAAAAGTTAATTTTTTAATTTAAAAGTGGAAATTAATATTTTTTTATTTTAAAAATATTTTTTTCAAATGCTTTATTTAGTAATACACTCAATTAACTGCTTTAAAAACAAATATTGAAATAATCATTTCCAAATAATATAAACACATTAAATGGAAAAATAAAGAGAAAGAAGCTATACTAACTTTGAATTCATTATCTTTATCTACTTGGCCTTTTGAATCGGTCTATCAAACTGGAATGAAGAAACATCATTAACTAAATAGTAGCTAATTATTTTTTCTGGAATGTCTCGGTTTTCAAATTCTTGCCTCACTTTAGGAATGGGTTTCACATTGCATATCTGAATGTCTACAAATGTATAGGAATTTAGCAAGCTCTTAAAATGGATACTTGAAGTTAAAAATCGACAAATATACACAAACTTACATTTTAGCAACTTTCAGTTTATCTATTCAAATTTGCTGAATGCACACAATATTAATTTCAAACAATTTAAAAAACAACTGTGATTTTAACATAAAACCAATTTATCATTCATAATTACGAATAAAAAAAAAAAAAGGTATAAAAATATAATAATTGCGCATTGCTTTCTCATTCACCCAAATTATGATGCAAAATTTATAACAATATAAGCTTTTAATCGTCAACACTTAAAGTGAAATTTTTCTGGGATTTGTGCTTAGGTTTATGCCTTATTAGAGGTCTGAATAAAAGACATTTTATCTAGCAATGTTTTATTTATGCATTTGAGTATAAATTTTTAAAACTTTACATAGTTAGAATTTAATACGAGATATGTGCTTAAAAAGAACTTATGTTTGCTTCTATGTTTGGATCTATGGAAATCGCAAGCCTTAGGGTCATCCTCTGAATCCAATCGAGATTGATATTTTTGTTATTTAAGGGGATTGTCAGATTAAAGGGGATAAAAGATAAAAATTTCAGCATTTTTTAAAATTATCCCTACATTATGATTAATGTTTTATTAAACTATCAATAAATGTTGTGCATCATTAGAAAGATAATTAAATGATGAATCTAACATATTTGCAGTTATTAACAACAAAACAACCAATTATTAATTAGGCTGCAATATTCAATAAAATCATGAGGTAAAACAAGATGATTACTACATAACACAGTATGTAACTACAATATGTAATTGTAATGTAACTACAACTACAGTTCTATTATATTAGCCAGATTTAACCAAACTGCTAAAGTTAAAATGAAGATGCCTTTGAAATATTGTGCATATTCATTGATTAAAAATGTACATCATTGCCCTAGAGAAACTATACTAAAAACATCTCAAACATGGATCTTACCTTTGTGATTTAATAAATGATCAGTAATATTACATATCATAAGAAACAGAATTAAATGAAGAATCTAGCATATTCATTTGGTCAGAAGTTATTAGCAACTAAATGTAATAAATTTTTAATAAGGCCACTATACTCTCTGATAACATGAGGCAAAAGAAAATGCTAAAATATTGCTAAAATCTGCACAAATTTATAATCAACATACAATCAATTGGAAATTCATGCAAATTAGCTGCTATGTACAAATACACACATGCACAAAGCTTTAATATTAAAATACAAAGTTACTAAAAATCTTTGGAAAATGTATTGGATTAAATATTCTAAAAAGGATACATTGGCCATCTGAATGCAATATACTATCATCTGAGTAGTGCTCTTCATCAATATTTGTGCCTGAGGAAATTCAGTTTGCAACCGTTGTGTAAAGGCTCCAATTCTTTCATATTCGAGCCCTCGATAAACAAATACTTTGTTCTGAAATTAATTCATACATGATATAACACAAACCATACTTTTGTATTTACAAAAACTATACAAAAATTCTATGAAACCCTAAGGTAAAGATGAATTCATCATGTTTTTTTGAAAAAAGTACTTAAATTATATTATGTTAACATTTTCAAATTTCTTTAATACTTTGTTGATTCTGTTGAAGCATCACAGAATATATTATTTAAACAAATATTAATTGTAGAATTATAATGGATGCCATTCCATGTTGGAATAAAAAAATATTTATCATTTGAATTTCTGTATTTATTTATCATTTATTTTTTTCTTTATTAATATTATTTCAATTTTTGGAAAAAATTTATTGCGATAAAAGTAATTAGCATAAATATGAAAATCAAATAGTATATGGCTGTAAGAAGAAAAAAATACAGTAATAAATTATTTAAATTAAAAATAGATTTTATAAACCAAAATTTTTATTTACTAATCAAAAAACAAACATCAAAGAAAAAAATACTTGTACATTAAGAATTATTTACACTTATTCATACATTTAATATAGTAAACCTGCTAAATAATTACAATATCAAAATAGATAACAGAAACTAATATCAAATATGTATGTCTATCTTCTTAATTTAATATCTACCTTAACATTTGCTAATCAACTTTCTCCATTTCCTACACTGTCCAATGTACTCACCAAAATGATTAATTGATCAATGATTTTAAATTGATTATTGATTTTATTTAAATATTAATGATTTAATGATTTTTTTTTATTTCATTTGCTGTGAATGCCAGATGTTTAAAAACTTCCAAAATTCTTGACATATTGTTTTTTTCTTTGTCATGGTATAAAGTAATGAAATAGAATAATAGATAATATGTTAAATAGGAATGATTTAAAATTTTAATTTTAGCTAAAATATAGAAAAAATTTTTTAATGATTTATTAAACAAAAATTATTTTAACATATAACTAATTCTTACTCTTAAAAACAATGGGAACCCAAGCCCATAAAATCCAACTCGAAAATACTCTGGTTCTGGTCGAATTTGATTTAGAATGTTATCAAAGAACTTTGCCTGGGTTTTCTGAAACGAAGGTATAAAAAAAAGTCAAAATTATTAAATATAGTAATAGTTTAAACCTTTAAAAGCAACAAAAAAAATTAATAATAATTTTGTGCCAAACTTAATATTAGTAGTATTTTAAAAGAGCCTAATGAATTCTTACCAGAACAATACTAAGTTTAGCATAATCAAGCAGCTTCTTTTCATACAATTCAGCCAATTCCTTGCATAAAGGTATGCCTTCTTCCCAACACTGCACAAAATAAAATAATGACACATTAAGTCAATTTTCAATATTTTTAATTAATAAGTAATTTGGTACTTTTGTATTGTACTAGACTTGGAAAAATCAACCGTGCAACTGGCACCTAGAGTGAATTCATTATTTATGAAAGAAATTCAAAATTTAATCTTCTTTCACTCCAAAATCAATCTTAGTATGTATTATGAGTGTTAATATTTTTAATTAATTATCAGATTAACTTCTAAGAATTCTTATTCTAACTTCTAATTATTTGCTGCATTATGTTGTTTGTTGTTTCTTATCCCACTTGGTTGGCCAAGCCCACGAGCCCATACGTACTCATGATTGAAGGGGAAGGAAGCAGCTTCTGTTGTGATGGAGCACCCGTAGGTAGAAGTCTAACTTTGGCTCCGTGACCCTCTTACAGTCATAGGAGACCGGGGACTACGGCTTAAAGTAGATTCCGAACCACTACAAACACCCATGGCACGCACGGGTTCGAACCGAAACCTGTGGCACCGAGTGCCAGACACTCGGCCATTCAGGTCCCAAATTTGTGAATGCCAACGCGGCAAGCGGTGTTCCCAGGTGGTCACCCACCCAAGTACTGACAGCGCCTAATGATGCTTGACTTCGGTGATCTAACGAGAACCGGTATTTTCAGCATGGTATAGCCATTGGCTATGCTGCATTATAATTATTGTAATGAATTCCTGGAAATAAAAGTTCAGATATTTTGAAGTCATGCATTTTTTACAATTATGGACGTTTGACTATTGCTTACAGAATGAAATACATATACATATATTTAATGTGTAATCATTATCTATCTGCATATAAGATTTATCAAACCTAAGCTAAAATTTATCAACCTTGCTTCAAGCAAAATTTAAACATCAAAAGAAATATACTAATCCAGCTAAAATAAGAAAAAAATTAAATTAACCTTAAATTCAGAAAATATAAAAATTCTTATCATCTAACTTTTTAAAAAACAGTATTAAAATGTAATCTTTTTCCCCTAATTAAGTGAATATGAAATTAGAACAGTTTGACTTACTTTTGCCTTTATCGAAATAATCAATGATCCTGTGATACAGAGTTTCCCTGCGCTGCCATTCTGGTTGTTGATTGTAGCGGTGATCAGCTGGCAGAGTTGTGTTGGAAAACTCAGAAGATCTGAGTGCAACTTTAAGGTGAAGGCAGCTTCTGTGTAATTCTCAGCAGGTAAATGCAACTCACAAAGTTTGTAGATGTAGCGCACATACATCTCTTTGCGATTGATTTCATTTTTATAGAAATTCTACATATAAGTGAAGAAAAATCTGTTATTACTGCTTTAAATACTAATTAATCAGTATATTACATTTGAAACTGCACATCCAAAGCAATTATAACAAAAATATTGTATACTAGAATTTTATTTAAAAATTTATTTTATTTAAAGAAGGTATACCAAAATTTAATTACAAGATAATTAATAAAATGAATTTTTCAATGAATGAAACAATTTTTTTAAGTTTATAGAGTGTAAAATATAAAATTTAACAGATAAAAATCAATTGATAAAAAATTGCCTTGAAAAATAAATACTAAAAATATAAATAATATTATTTCTGCTGTTCAAAAATATGTTTCAAGTTAATTTTAAGTTTCACTCATAAGATATAATGTAAAAATTTATATAGATAAAATGTAAAAGTCACTAAAAAGCTTTATATTTATTTTAGAGTAATCGTTTAAGAAAGTATATTATATCTTTTAATAAAGTTATGTTATTAAAATTCTTTATCAATTTTAAGAAACAATGTAAAATTTCAATTTTTATATAAGATTCTAATTTTATGTTTAATTTAAAATTTATTTTTAAATAAGAAAAGTTGAGGTATTATTATTATTTTTAGGAAAAAAACAATAAATTAAAAATTTACCAGGAGATTGACTGTGCAACTCATTCTCTTATCTCTGTTTTCTTCACCATCCATCACATTTCTAATAAAAAATATTATAAATGATTGATGATTATAATGAAAAACGATTTTAAAAATAACAAAATATACTGATCAATAAATAAATTTTTTATTTCTGATTTTTAAATGCTATCCCAAAACAAAAATAGTTCAAATTTAAAAAAACATCAGCATCACTAATTAAATTAAATAATCATTAAAAAACACAACTTTATATTTACATATATAAGTTAGTCTTATACAAATTTTATACACAGATAATTTATATTTTATAAAAAGAGAGTTACAGAAGGAAAATTCTTCTGTTCCAAAAATTGTTTCTGTTGTTAAATATTCTCCTTCTGTTCTCCGAGGCATATATATATATAGTTTTTGAGAAAGAAAAGTTAAATAATATTTATCATACCTATAATCAAGAAGCCTTTCAAGGAGCCTGGTTATTGAATTAATGAAGGCAATTTCATTTTCCTTCCAGGCAGTTTCACTAAAACCTTTCTAAAAGTCTGTTTAAAATGCATTAATAAATATTTAATTCCATTTCATTAAATATTAAATGAATATTTAATTCCATAGATGATGAACAATTTAACATCAATAATTTTCAAATTTACTTCAGAATAAGACAGAGGAATTCTTATACTCTAACATTCCATTTTTTTTTTTAATCAATGAAAATGAATAAATTTTTAATAAAAATAAAAAAAAAGGATTTTACACACAGCTCAAATGCTCCTGTCAATATAAAAAGAAAATAAAGCATTATTAGTATAAAACAGCCAACAAAAAAAATTGCTTTAAGAGAAATGTTTATTAATACTATAAATATTTTTGCATAATGCAAACTAGTATTTCAAAACAGATATTATTCTATCATTGGATTAATTAGATATTTTTTCCCCTAATGATATTTTACAGCTTATTAATATAGTATGTGTATTTTAAATAAAAAAATTTTTATATTCAAAATTAAAAACATTTTTAAACAAACATTTTTTAAATATTTTTAATAAAACATTTTTCAATTTTTAAATAAATTTAAGTAAAAACAAATTACATTAATATAGAAGGGGGGAAAAACAGAGCAAAAAAAAATATGATAATTTTATATCTAGCACAAGGAATGTAATCAGATTGTAAAATTAAAATACTCATATAATATTTTTCAACATAAACATAAAAAAACAAATTTTTAAATAAATTATTTAAATTCATAATTGTAAATGTTTGCATTTTTTACAATTATAGGCTGTAAATTCTATGTGTGTGTGTTGTTTTTTCCCCATTAATTTTATTAGAAAAAGTAAAAAAAATTATATTATTCTTATTAAAAATTTTTTATTTTCTTACATAAACACTAAAATAATAACTTACATTGTGTTAAATAGTTGTCTGTACTCATCATCACATTTATTATCACTTACTAAAAATATCTAGCTTGTCAATTAATTCAGATTCAACCTATAAAAAAAAACTTTGAAGTAAAAATTGACAAAAAAAATCAATAAATTCAAAATAAAAAAGAAAAAGAAGTCTCAAAAAAATTTTCATACTTGTGTAATAGGTGTTATAATTCCAAAAAATAAAATATTTAAAAATGCAAATGATTGCAACATAATGAAGAACTTGTTTCCCTCCTCCCTTAAATAATGCAGTGTGGTTTATTAAGATATAATATGTTTTGAAAAAGTTATGAAAGTAAGATGATTTTTTAAATATTTCTTCAGATAATTTTCAGTTATACAAATATTTTGAGAAATATTTATTCACAAAATATTTCAAGAAACAAATATATTAATAATAATGTTTAAATCTTCAAACTTCCTATCAACTTAAATTAGGACAATTTAAATTTTAGGGATGAAAATTATAATTTCAATTCCATAATAGCTATTTTAAAATTTTACCTGTTTGAAAATTCGAATTTCTGTTCAAAATCCATCATGTCAAAAAAATTCAGCAATGTTGCATCAATTGCGGAGGTCCACTTCTGGCACTAAAAGTAACTTCAAGGAATGGGCCAACCATTGCAGGAATAAAGAAAATTTTAGTGATCGCCTGTGAAATATAAGTAAACAAAAATCATTTCTAAAATAATAGATATGTTTTTAAACATTTATGCAATGTATACAAAAAACAAATTATAATTTAAATATTTATTATAATATCTTCTAATAATTCAAATACATGAGATTTATTTGCCGTGATTAATACATCATATTTGGAAATGATAAAAGTAAAATGAATAATTAAATCAACTTCAAATTAAATATGCAATTTATACAGTTAATAACTTACCAAGCTTATCCCACATTGACAATATTTGAAAACCCATCAACACTCGCATGATAGCCATACCTATGAAAACAAAGAGTTTCAGTTTTACTAAAAGAGAACTAAGTCAAAATACATATACATACTCTATGTATATTTTTAAAATAATAAAAAAAAAATCAATGCTAATTTGTATTATTTCAAGTCAAGTCAAGTAAAACCAAATTTTTGCTAGATTTTTGAAACATTTATCATTATGATCACAAAGCATTGTCAACTGCGCAATATTTTAGCATTTTGCTTACTACAAAATTAGTACATTATGAAACGAAAACATTATTTACAACCAAAAAATTAAAGTTGATATACAATTTGAACTAAAAAATTATAATAATACAAGTTAATTAAAACAAAGCAATCACAATTATAATAATTAAATTTAAATATATTTTAATAATGCATACATATAAAATTTGTATGTAGCCAGTTTATAACATTTCAACACCAACAGCTTTTCAATTTTTTTATTTTTAGGGAGAAAAAATTACAAATAAATAAAAGTTGCCATAAAAGCAGTAGTCACTAATTATAACCTATATTTATCAGTAATAACTTTCAAATGTTTGAGAATAAAAATTTAGTAATACAAAAAATAAATAAATAAATACTTTAAAAATAAAACATACATAATCAGGAAAACTAAAAAATGAAAAGATTTGTAAAATTGTTTTTTTATGAGGAAAGTAATGCCAATCTATAGAAGCTTACTTCTCTATTATTTTTTTTTACATCTGAAAAGGTTTCTAGTTGCAAAGCTGGCTAGTTAGAAAGGCAACAGCAAAGAGAAAAATAGTTACTCCATAACTGAAAATTTTAAATAGGCACTAACATCAGAGATTGACTAATGCAACATATATATCAATCTAAATCACAATTAAAGGGTATATTAATTTACCATGCTTTTAAGAAAAAAAAAATTATTTAATTAATTTAAACAGATCAGAAAGTTTGATTTTTTATTATATTTGAAAAATAAACATTAAAAAACAGAATAAAGTAAAATTATTGCTTATAATTTCATCTACAAACAAGTTGAAATTGAGAAAAATCTATTAACTTAGATAATTCATATAATTTATTATCATTCTAAAATCATTATGTTTCTATCATTTTTTACATACAAGTCCTCATAAATGCAGTAAATCAGGATTGTCATTAATGCATATTACATATTAAATATTACTTTTCTTATCGTTAAATGATTACATCTAAAAATACTATAAACTTCTACATATTACATATTAAGAAATTATTACTTTTCTTCGCTAAATGACTACATCTAAAAATATGCAGAAATTCAACACTGAATTAATAATGAAAAAATAACAATAAGACAAAATTTTAAATTATTTGCTATATGCCTTCATTGCAATGTTGGCTTTTAAGTTTTTCAAAATATAATATTAATTCGTAAAATAGCAATTCCATGTAGTAAAGGGTAAAAAATGCAATGCTGCCATAACTTTAGCAAAAAAAAACATAATAATCTTTACTTTTTTTTATATTTCATTCTTCATATGGGAAAATAAGCATACATAATTCTATTTCTACTCATTTTCCTATTTACAAATATATTGTGAGCAGGAAAATGAATAAAAATAGAATTTATATCTAATATATAAAATTCTCGTGTCACAGTGTTTGTTGCCAAACTCCTCGAAACGGCTCGACCGATTCTTATGAAAATTTTTGTGCATATTTGGTAGGTCTGCGAATCGGTCGTAATCTATTTTTTAAACACCTAAGTGATGAGGGTGGCCCACCCCTAAATATTTTTTAAAATTTCTCTGGCAAACCAATGTAGTGGCAACAAGCGTTTAAAATCTACCACTGAGGACAGCGCCAATCTTGCAACCCTGAATTTTCGCCAATTTCTTTAGGGTTGCAATACTGCAATTAGAGGAATTCGTAGCTTCATTTTTCGAACAATATAATGACTATTTTATTGCTATTTCGATAATTAATTGCAGAATTCTTATTTGCACTAATTTCATCGTTGGAGTAAAAGTTTGTTTCCACCACAGACGAAAGATATACCACAATAAAAGGATGGCGCCGTGTCTCGATGCCTGTACTACATAACCGTAAAATTCTCATGTTCTGAATATTATTGTTTTATGTACTACTTTAAATTTTGTGAAAATTATATTGTATGAAATTTATATTATTTCTATGAGAAATAAATCAAATGTTTGTAAGTATTACCTGATTTGATTATCAATATTTTTTATTTTCTAAGTTTGAATTTGAATTGGAATAAAATATATTGAATGAAAAGTTGTGAATCAAAATATTGAACTTTTCTATGCTTAAAGTTTGTCAACATGTGTTGTATTTGATTAAGAATTCTAAAATGAAATGTGATCTACAAGATAATATAATATAGACAATATAATTTTAAAGAAAGTTGATGAATTTTCAAGGATTTTTTGAAAAGTGTGAAAATGAAGTAAACTCTGCAATTATTTGATATAATGATAACATTAAAATTTTATAAAAGGTATTATAATAGTTGCAAGTTGAAAATCAAGGACATTTTATTTAAAAACTTTTGTTATTTGAAAAACAAAGAATTTGAGTTATAAATTTGAGTGATTTGAATATTGTCGAAGAAAATTGATAAATGGTACTTTTAAGTTGGAAGTTATTTAAAGAAAAACAAAACAAATAAATAAGTGTTTACATTAATAAAGGAGAATTTAAAGCTCAATAACATTTTTATGTATGTACATTTGTTTTTATTTATATTTAAAAGTTGGTTTTAATTATTTCTTATTTGAATTTTTATGCATTTTGTATTCATTCAAAACATCACAATAAAAATATTTCTGTTCTAAATGCTTTGAAACTTCATGCAAAAAGTTTTCTTTAAATGTATGAAAGGAATAGAACAAGAAAATTAACCTAAATTCATAAATTATTTTTATTTTAGTTTTTAAACTAAGAATTTTTGTAAATTTGTAAAAAAAAGTTTGTGTCGACAAACTTTAAGCATACAAAAATGTATAAATAATTGAGATATAAATTTGAAAAACAGTATATTACCTACATAAGGATATTCCCAGCATAAAAATACTTGCAAAGGAAAAACTATTCATGTTTTATTTATTTCTGAATTATAAAATTTTGCAACAATATCACATTTTTGCAATGTTTATCCATATTTTTAAAGAATAGTTAAAGTTGATATTTTTATGTGAAATTCAAAGGTTTTGAATATATTTAATCAAAACACTTGCAAAAGGCTAAATATTTTAAATTCAGGTCATTTCATATTAAAAAGCCTTTGAAAATAGCAGGAAGTTGTAAAAAAAAAGTTTGTCGAGCAAATTTTAACTTTTCGAAACAAAGCTCAGAAAATATTTACAGCTTTAAGGAAAAACAAAACTATATTTTTTAATAAATAAGACTATGAACTTGATAATTCAAAGGCATTTTAATATATTTACAACATTTTTAAAAGTAATATATCTAATTAAAAGTTGTTTTTAGCTTTTTCTCAGAATGAATTTTTATGCTTTTTGTTTTCATGTGAAACACCATAACACAAGTAATTTTGATCCAAATGCTACAAAACTTTGTATTTATGTTTTTCATAAATATTTACAGGGAATAGACCTCTGAAATGATTATAGCTACATAAATATTTTTATTTCAATTGTTAAACTTGGAATTACATGCAAATTTTGGAAGAATTTTGTGTCGACAGCATTTAAACTAGCACAAAATAATAAATAATAAAGATATAAATTTACCAGAGGTCTATTCACTGTAAAATGTTATTACAAACAAATACAAACTTAGAAATCTAAAAATATTGATTTGGTTTCAGGTTTTGTAACAGTATCAATTTTTGGCCATTTTTTCCCTTATTTTAGCTTATAAAAATTAAAAAAAAATAATAATGAAATTTTTTTTTTATGTGAAATCATTAGTTTTTAGATACATTCAATCCAAAAATGTGTGCAAAGATAAAAATTTCAAAAAAAAAATTCCTTCGAAGGTGTTCGTGTACCTTAAACGATCGTTTGCATTTGTATTTTATTGTGAATTTTTTTTAAAGTCTTCTCTTATTATATCCCAATTTTATTTTAATTGTATTGTATTTTTTTCAATTATGATTTTCAGTAAACGACCACCAAAAAAAATCTAACCTCAGAATCCGTGTTTCTCCCATGGGCAGCTGTATATTGCATGCTCACGTGTTCGAAAACCATCGAATTTATTTATTTCGACTAAAGACAGACTACCAAGAAATATTGTTCATCGCTTAGTTCTTAGTTAAATGAAAGTAATGATTATTAAAAATTATATTACGTAAAATAATTATAAAACAGTCTTAAAAATCAACATTATCTACCTTATTCATTAAATTAATAAAAATTAAACATTTTCTATTCGTTGAAACTTAATTTGATCTTTTCATCATTCTTTACCAATCACTTCCTTAACAATACCAATTATAGTATCTAATAATTGAACGAAATACAAGAAAGCCACAGCAACGCGTGGCCTGGTCTTCTAGTATCTTTATAACATAATGGCATACTTATGGAACATAGTCATTATTCAGGCACCAAAAACAAAAATACACAAATATAAATCACACTCCTCAAGTAAAATGAACTAGCCCAACTAAGTGACAAAAATTCAGTAAAAAACTGCACTGGTGAAAAAGCTTTTTAAAAGAATGTAGTACAGAAAAAAAATGCATGTATAGTGGGTAAAAAAGTATTAGCAATTGCCTTAATTTATTCATATTGACAAATAAATAAAATGTTATGCAATTTTAGCTGTCATAATTAAATACAAGACATCTTATATATATACAAAAATAGTAAAAATTTTATTTTAATTTGCATTTTCTACGATTTTTTTCTTTCAAAAACGAAAATTTGCATGTCAAAAGTATTGACAAAGTTTTACTGCTATGCAAATTTTGTTACATTGAAGTCACGTGTTTCGACTGATAAGAAACTCTACCGGTATAAAGTCTGCAAAACAAACCGAAAGTGTCTATGCATTATTTTGCGATTACTGCAGTAAAATGACTTCGAAATCGAAGGAGTTGGACGTTAGTGTTAAAAACACGATTATTAGGCTCAGAAATGAAGGTTTAACTTATCGTGCTATAGGAATGCAGTTCAATATAAGTTTATTTACTGTCAGAAGTATTGTAAAAGTTCAGGGAAACAGGATCAACGGAAAATAAGACTAGAAGTGGACGACCTCGAATATTTTCTACAAGAGAAGAACGTGTCATTATTAACAAGGTTAAGAAAAACCCTAAAATAAGTGCACCCCAGATAGCTAGAGATGTTGCTTTCACTTCGCAAAGACTTTCAGCGTACAGACTGTACGGAATGTTTTACACGAGAGAAGTTATTATGGAAGGGCAGCTAGAGAGAAACTATTCATCTCGGAAATAAATAGGAGAAAGAGGTTAGATTTTGCAAAATCCCACGTTGATTTATCTGAAGAGTTTTGGAGCACAATTATTTTTTCCGGCGAATCAAAGTTTAACATTTTCGGCAGTGATGGATGACGATATGTGTGGAGGAGGCCAAATACTGAATTGGAAAAGCAACATTTAACTGCTACTGTAAAACATGGTGGATGCAGCGTATTAGTTTGGGGCTGTATGGCAGCTAATGGAATTGGCAACCTGCATTTTATTGATGGTATTATGACAGCACATACATACATTAACATTTTGCGCCATAACTTAAAAATCAGTGCCCAAAATCTTGGCTTGGGAACATCATTCGTTTTTCAACAAGACAATGACCCCAAGCATACAGCGAATCTTCACCCGTGAATGGCTACTCTACAATGCTCCACGCCAATTAAAAACCCCACCTCAATCGCCTGACATCAATCCAATTGAAAATTTATGGCACCTGCTGGATCTAGAAATCAAGAAACATAAAATTTCAAGTAAAGACGAACTCAAACGTTTACTCTTGCAAGAATGGACAAAATTCCCAACAGTACAACAAAGACCTTAGTTTCCTCTATGAGAAATAGATTACAAGCTGTTATAGATGCAGAAGGTATGCATACAATGTACTAAACATATACTGATTTTGTTTTGCTCATAATTTTGTCCATTTCATAATTTTTCCAATACTTTTTTATCATGTAAATTTTGGATTTTCTCGTAGATTTTGACTAAAAAATATTTAAATGAAAATTTCATTATATTTGTTTGTCTTTTCTCCTTCTATTATCGCTATGGTTAAAATAAAATTTGTACACATACTTTGTTAGCAAATATGATCATTTATAGGGAATTGCTAATACTTTTTTTATCCACTGTATGTCTTCTCTGATTAAATGGGACTAAAGTCAGTTATAAATATTCCTGTAATTTATACTGATAATAAAACTTGTGAATAAAATAAATGAGGGAAAAACCCTACATCTATAAACAAAATTATACAATTTCTGATTAATATTCATATAAAATACTTTTTATTAACTTACTTGTTCATCAAAATCCAAACCATCTAAAAGTCTACAGTTAAGGGTTGTGAGAATTCTTGAAGGGCACAAAGAATAACACTAAATATACAAAAAAGAAAATATTAAACCTCTAACAAATTAAGGACAAAAAACGTAAATGAATTTTCAACAATGAGCAGAAAATAATAATATTTTAACAAGAAAGAAATGCAACATTCAAACTTTTAAAAACTAATTGTACAGTAAAGTATTAAAAATGATTACATAGAAAATTAATTTTTGTAATTAGTAACCTTTAATTAAAATAATATACATTGAAATTGAAAAATCATTTAGAAAATTATACCATACAAAATACCATATTGTATCATGCAATGGTATACAAAAAAGATCAGGGCAGAAATTGTATTAATAGAATATACTAATATGCAAATTAGAATACTTTATAATTATAAATGTCAGTTTATTTTATGATTTTTTAATAATTTTATATTTTTAATGCAAAAAAAATATGCAGTATGCAATCTTTACACTGTTTAATTACAAAAAAATTAACTACTTCAAAAGTTTAGACTATTTTCGTAAAAATACACGATTCACAAATATATGAACAAAAATCAATAAATATTAAAACACATTTTGTAACTTTGATAAGATCATTACAATTAAATTCAAATGTATTAAAAAAATATATCAAATTTTTTTCAACTGTGAGTTTTAATTGCATAAATACAAAAACTTTCAATCTTTTTTATGTAATTTTATATATAAACTTTTCTATTTTTTTAAACAAAATAATAAATTTTTACATAAAAATAATTTACAATAAAACTGAATTTAAGCTATTAATTTTATAAAACAGAATAACTTTCTAAAACAGTTACTGTATGATTCAGCTAGAATAATTTTGCACTTGTACTAAACATTTGAAACAGATTATACAAATCTGAGATAGTTCAAATGGCATTATACTACTACTACTACTACACCCACACCACATCACTATGCCTAGAGCTGAGTTGCCCTTTACAGTTTGGAAATGATGTGAGTGAGAAGTCTGATTGGGCTATGTGATGCTCTATGGTCATATGAGACGGGGACCTAGGCTTAAAGTGCATTCCAAACCCCTACAAACATCCATTGCACCGCCAGAATTCAAACCCAAAACCTGAGGTACCGAGCACCAGACCACTAGCCACTTGGCCATTTTCTTTAAATAAAAAAGGAAATAGAAGAAATCATAAATAAAAAAATTCATTAGATCATTTTATAATGAAGAAAGTTTAAAGAAATGTATTTCCTGCTAAAATAACATAGTAAACAACACAATAAAAATGCTTTAAAAAATTTCATTCAATCGTATGTAATAAATCAAGGTTTTGGATTTGTTTCTCTATATTCAATATAAACATTTGATTAGTTAACTTTGAAAGTGAGTTTTACAGAAATTTAAATTTATGTTATTAAAATATAATAATTTACTTCAAATATTATTATCATGAAATTAAATAAATTTCCTTTATTCTTAAAACTACATTTCATATCATATACTAGATGAGAAAACATTTGCCTTAAGAGCAAGTCAAATAAAAACTTTAAATGTTTTTTAAAAGAAAAATTCAAAATTTTATACCACTTTGCTAACTCTAAGTTAGCAAGATTGCTGTTGCTATTGCAAGAAATGTCTGGTACAATGTAGATTATTGTAATGAAACAAGCTTCTTCTTATTAACAATATAAAAATAATTGTCCAATTAGAGAGAAATGCAAAAAAAAAAAAAAGAAAGAAAGAAATAAGTCATGTTAGAAGATTTTTGACAAGTGAAGATATAAAACTTATTGAAATATTTTGAATAAAATCATGATAGAATGAACACACACTTCTAACTGATGCACACATACTCGTAATCTCAAATTGATATGCAATATTCTAAAAAAAATCACAATATGATTATCCATGTTTCTCCCAGCAGTAATTTTGCATGAAACAACAAAAACCTTAAATGGTACAATATCTGAAAAATAAACGTCATCCTGCTACCGAACATCAAGCCAGAGAAATGCTACTTTTGAAACATCAAAAAGAAAAACACCAAATGATCATGGATGAAATACACACAACTGTGAGTTTTATATATAAAGTAAAATAACACATTGTAAGTGTTGCGGAATTTGTTTTTAACATGAAAAATAATATGCAAAAAAATGATGCACACATACTTCTCATTTCTCAATAAATTATTTCTGAAAACATTTTCAAAGTTTTCATTTAACTGTCCTCAAATAATTTCTGAACAAATCTTTTAGAATTTTATAAATTTATCATAATATGTTTGCCAAAATTAATTTATTTAATTAACTATTTAAACATTGTATGATATTAAGAATGAAATTCAGAATAAATTACTATACTTCTATATAGTGTTTAATAATACATTTAATTTTCAATGAAAATAATATGTAAAACAAGTTACCATGGTTAATACTTAACAATACTTTAATAAGAAATATCAAATAAAAGTTTTAGTTCAATTCAGTGCACTGCAAAAACTTGACATGAATGAACAAATATGTTTTTATACAGAAGTAGTTTGTTCATATATAAAATAGAAACTTGTTATGAAAGGATCATAGAATAACAGCAATAATTACTGATTTGTAAGCATCCTCATCACCACCCAATCTGAAGGAAAAACATCTTGCTTCACAAAGTTATGAAAGACAATGAAAACACTGAGTAGGAATTCCTTCAATTGCCTTCTGTCACGTCTTTGTCGAATGTTCCCAAATTTTTCCCACAAATGATTGTAATGTTGATCTTCCATTAATCGTAGAAGAGCTACTAAGCAAGCAACAAGGGGACCCTGCAGTAAAAGAAAATTGACTGCAGTTACTCTAGTAATATATTAATATATGTTATATTAAATAACAATTCATTCAAAAATTAATAAGCAACAAGTATGATCATATTTTCATAGTTTAAATACACTAAGTGGATTTTTTAAACTGAATTATTATTACTAAGAAAGCTCAAAACAAATCATTATAAACTATACTACATACATTGAATTCATATATACTAATTCTTTAAATAAATAAACTTGTTAGATTAAAAATGCACAAAGACTTCACATGTTTCTGTGAAAATACAAATCATCTTGTGTCATATGATAGCAAACATAGTAATTCTTTTATTTCTTGATTCTTTTTAAACCGAAGTATTTCAAAAATTAATAAATTAATATTATTATTAATAAATCTTTTTTCCCCTCCTTTTAAACTTTTTAAAGCAAAATTTTACAATAGATCTCATATATTTAATGCTTGATATTTTACAATAAAATATGCCAAAAGTAATAAAGAAAAATTTTACATAAAATAGACTTAAATAATTTTTCGGACATTGAAAAAGATAATGCAACAATTGAACCTACAAAATAAATATTTCAATAGGATAGATTGTCCAAATTTCAGAATTTAAATTTTTATAATTATAATCAAGTTAAATAATTATTCAAAAGTTTTAGTTTATAAAAATTAATTTTATGTAATAAACAAAAGACAGGTATATAATATGTGAAAAAATCGAAATCAAAACTTTTCTTTATAATCAAACATATTTAATAAAATCATATTTTTAAAAAAATATAAATACAGTAAATTCTTTATACCGATACATCATTAATTAATACAAGGAGCATAAAATATGTATCTTAAGAAAAATAATGCAAGGAACATATATGAACTCTATGATATTTTTTAATTGACTTACTTTAACAGGTGATGAGCGATCTAATTCTTTCACGCAATAAATCAATGTTTCTAACAAAACAAGTACTAAAATTTCCACTTCCCGGCTCACTGAATGATGTTTCTGAGTACTTTTAGATTGCTCATGATGCAAATAAGTAAGCATGTCACCAAGTATCGTAGAACATGTTTTCAGCTCCTGTTGTTGCAGCATATGTTTCTTCAAGTGCCTAGTGAACACTTCAAAGAGTTCCACTCTGGAATCTTAAAATGCAAAAATATTTTTTAAAAAATGAGAGGATTATATAAAAAAAAAATATATTAACTTAAATGACTCAATTATACTTTTTAGTGAATTTTAGTCTGAAATATTATATAGAAAGTGTATATATAAAAAAATATTGAGCATGGCTAGAAAAAAAAAATTTTTTAATTGTCAGTGTTAAATGCATTAGAATACATTTTAATTATTATATTAAACCCATTTTAATAATAGCTATTATTGTTTTCCAATAAACTCTAGAAATAATATAAATTTTATTGTACTTTGAATCTATTGTATTTTGTTTAAAAATAAAATATATAGTACTTATAAATGAAAAAAAAAAAATCAAAACTAAAAATAAGAATAATTACCTATGTTTTGAAATATTTCACTCTTTACAGTATCATGAATGCAGCGTAATTTTGCCTGGACTAGAGCTACATTTGGTTCCGGTGGCAAGCAGTCAATGGTTAGTTTTACTATTTTGGCGACTTCCTGAACTGGTAAAACATTCAACAGCTGCACATAAATCTGGCCAAAGCTGGACACTAAGGCAATCTTTTAGAAGAAAGGAAGAGAGAAATAATTAATCAAATTAATGTTTTCATTTAAAAAAAGCACTGATATCTTTCCTAAATAAAATTTATTATTTCAACTAACTAAAATAATTTTTGAATGGTTTGTGTGCATGTGTGGTTTTGTGTTTTTCTTTGAGCTTTTGTGATATTCTAAAATAATTGGCAAAATAACATGAGACATCTTAATTTTTCAAAAGTTCTTACTTTATTTATTATTTAATGGCCAGGTTAGGTGACACCAGTTGAAATGCTGAGTGTTTCAGTATGTATCTAATGTGAGTAAAAATGAGTGCCATTGAATGGTAAGTCAATGTTGTTTAAGACACAAAAGTCAGATTTGGACAAGTTGGGCCAAATGATAATTATATTTTAACTATGTTAAAAACATTAAGTAACACTTTGGCAATTTGTATTGATTTTCCTATCTTAACATCAAGTTCATTCAAAAACATATTCACATGTCACAAGATTAAAAATTTGTTATTTAATTAAAATCGAACCAAAACCTCAATAACAATATCACACTCATAATATTCCACTATCCTCATTATAAAGAAACTATCTGCTGACTGGGATATTGACTCGCTTATAACTTTGATTTTTACGAGTAGGAGGTGGTCCATTAAATTGTTTTCTGTTAAGTATGGTATCTTTGGAAATTTGTTTATAAATATATATATATAGAGAGAGAAAGGTTGAATGGCATGAAATGCATTGACAGATCAAAAGAAAACAAAAATTTATATAGAATATATAAAAACATGGGTCAAACATGTTGCCCAGAAAATCCATAAAACTAAATAAATAAAGTCAGAGCATGACAGTTTCAAAATTTAAAATATAAAATTAATTTAAACTTGTTTTTCACACCATTATTTTTATTTTAGTCGTTTTAAATTCTGGTAAAATTGTTAGTAAAATTAAAGTTCTTTTTGAGTACTCTTTAAAATTAATTTTTTAAAATGATAGAAATACTTTGTAGTTTTGATTTGCAGTATTTTTAAAATGTATTGTTCTATATAACACTTTGAAATAGACAGAGAATTACTTATTTGTTTAATAATTGCAACATAAATTTAATAATATCAAACAATATAAAAGAAATTGAACATTTTAACATTTTATGAGAAGAATTATTTAAAAATACCTGTGTGGGTAGAATGATGAGATCATGATTGATTGCCAACATGCGATTAAAAGAGTTGAATAAGGAATAGAGATCTGCTTTGAAAGCTTCCTCACTTTGATCACCGGTGGCTCTAGATATAGAATTTACAATAGAGTACACATTCATGTTACAAGAAAAAAATTTATATTTGCAGAAACATAATTTTTTGCTTTAAAAAAAAAAAATAATCAAATTGTAATAGGTGAATAAAAATTTACTGTTTCAACTAGAGTTCTGGTATGTGGGGGGAGGGGGATTCTGATGAAACAAGATTGATCGGGAAAAAAAAATTTCTAATGAAAAAGGAACTGTTTCTTTTTTTCATACATAAACAATTATTTCAAATTTATATTAAATTATGTATAAAAAAAAAAAAGGTAATAAAACAGAATTACTTTAATAAAAAAGTGAAAAAAATTCACTTATGATAATTGCACAAAAAGAATGACTTTAAAAACTTCAAATTAAAAAAAATTAATAAATGATAAGTGTCAAATTATTATGTAACAAAACTTAGCAATTCTAAAAATAAACATTATGATAATCAATTAATAAGAAGAAATGTTACTACTATATTAGTCTTAGAAATTAAAAAGTATGAAAGAGAAAAAAAGATAAACATTTTAAAAAATTTTATTTAAAAAACAGTTTTTCAATACATTTATTAAAAATATTAAATTTCATTAATAATTAAATGACAAAAGTGGCTCAATCATAATGTTGAAGACATTTCAATTGAATAAAGACCAAACTCAAAAATATCAAAAATGAAAAAGTAACACTAGAATGTTTTAAATTATTTCACTATTGATATTTATTAAATTAAAAATATTATACACAATTGTCTTTGTAACTAATTGAAAAATATGTATTTAAATTTACTAAACTCTACACAATTACTAATTTTGTTCAATTTGATGACAAAATATTAAGTAATAGGGACTTTCTACTGACTCATAATATATGATTTTTGCACTAAAGAAAGATTTACATTTCAAGATATGAATCAGAAAATTTTAAAAATTGTCTATTATTTTTTTAATACTTCTAAGAACTATATATGTAATTTTATTTAATAAATGCTAAATAATTTTAAAACTTACCTTGCAAACAATATTCTTGATTGTATAATAAACTTAAAAATATATTCCAAAGAGCGAAAGCACTTCTGAATGGCATCTTGTTTATCAGCATCTCGAACCAAATCAGCGCAATGCTTTACACAGCTGATTAATCCTCTACAAAATAAAACACTGAGTGAAAAACTTAATTTCAATGAATTTGAAAAAAATGCAAAATTATTTTTAAGGTAAAAACTAATGAATCAATTATGCCCATACTTGTAAACTAATGCAGCAGCAAAAATGTCCAGTTATATAAGCATCCATGACAGGTTTAAAGTGCTCAAATTTATTATCTTCTAAAAGGCTTAGAATATGAACCTATTCAAAACAACAAATAATAACATCTTTATCACTTCAAAGCAATGTTAAGTAACCAGCCACTTTTATTCTAAATTTGAAATAAAATTAACTAAATTATTGAATAATCCCTATTCACAAATTCTAAAATGAGCATTTTGATTTTAAGAGAAATAAATTAAAATGGATTAGTGAGAAAAGTATTAAAATAGAAATTATTAATAAGATTTTTATCCCTAACTATCGAAGTTATGCTATTTGTAAAAATTAAATATACTCAATTCTTTTACAATATTTTTTTTCTTCTTTTTGATAAGGTTCTAACCAGATTACCATAAAAAAATTTATCGCATTTACTTACTAATACTTTGAATACAAGTCCTGAATTAGATGTAGAATTTCCATCACCAGTTGAAAACATAGAAAAAAGTGCATCTAAAATATCCTGTAAAAACTAAAAAACACGAGAAAATTACTATTTACGTCTAATAAAAATAAACAGATATATAATAGAAACAATGATACTTAAAACATGTTTAAATTAACATTGAAATAGAATTATTTTAGCATCATAAAGCATTATAAACATCATGAACTGATACAAGTTGAATTATTCAGCAAGCAAATTAAAAATTTTACAACTGAATAAAACATTTTACAAAATAAATGTTATATTTTTAAAAATATTATATTACACAATAAGTTAAATTAATTTATTTTTCCATAACAAATAAAACTAATAATTTTTATCTAGTTCATTACCTTTCATTCTTCAAAATTCAAAATAATCAAACGAACCTTGACTGTTTCCTCGCCATTTAACTTCATTACTTTGTGCAGTGTATCTTGAATTCTATCAGGATGAGCCTTCCATTTTAGCAAGGAAAGAAGATCACCTGAAAAGTAAGTAGAAGTTTATAAGTTAATGATAGATGAAAATCCTACTAAACTCATATTATTGCAAAATTAATATTCAATACATTTTTTTATATAATTATTTTAATTTCGTCAGTGATTTTGTATGCATCACAAAATCTAATTTTTATAACTTCAATAAAATAAATGAAAAATTAGCACTTATTAATTTGTAAGATTTCATATTGACAAATTATATTCTATTACATAAAATTAATAATTTCATGATTGATTATTCAGGAATTAAAGACATTAATTTCTCTATATCAAGTGTCTTGAATACAACAATAACCCACTAAATTCTTATGTTTACATAATAAAATCTTCCATAAATATAATCAGTTCATAGGACAAGGAAATTCAACCAATAAGGCGAGTAATAGAACTGAATTAAGTAAAACTAAATTTATACATAACTATAGGAGTAAATACTAGAATTATTTCTAGCACTAAAATTGTCTTGGTCTGTTATGCAAGAAAAAAAAAACAAAAAAATTCTGCAACACATTGTTTGATTAAGTACACAAACTGATGGTGGCCAGGATAGTGCTTAGATCAAAACAGAATGTTTAAACATTTTGTAAAATATAAATTGCAATCAAAAAAGATTATATAATGGGTCTAAAATTGACTGAGAAACTGTTATTTTTTAAGACCTAGCCAAACTATCACAGCAGAGAAATACAATTACATAATCAGGAATGAAATTGAAATTATAACTTATTGCTTATTATTTATGTACAAAAACGATCCTAAATTTCTTCATGACATTGCACTACAGAAAATTTTCAGGTAAAGAAGCTTTATCAGCTCTCCTATTTTATCAAACTTTCCATTTCCCTTACTACAGAATTCTATGCAAACAATATAAATAAATGAATTAAAAAAATGCTCATGTCTTATGTTTTTGAGCCGAGAAAAATTCAGATGTTCGTTATTTCAAATTTCAAATTTCTTATTGCATTTTTTCAAATTAACATCTTTCAATTGAATTCTAATGATTATTCTAACAATGCATCTTTTATGCATAATAAAGTAATATACATTACTATCTAAATTACTTAAGTAAAACTGTTTCCCATTTAATCAATTACATGAATATTAATTGAATTCCAATAATTTATAATAATAATAAAATTAAGTAATATAAATATATTTTGAGTGTCTTTTATTGCAACTTGACAGAGTTGGCAATCGTATAAGTTTATAACAGATAAAAAAATTCAAGAAATAGTTACCATTCTGCGTGAGCTTTGTGGAACAGAGCAAGGTCCTGATGTGCACCGTTTCTCGAGAGCTTCGAGAAAAGAACTGCCCTGAGGCAGGGTTAGGAAATGGGGGAGGAGAAGGGGGAATTGGGGCACTGCTGCTGTATAGGCTGTTGGGGTGGTGCCCCCACCTTCCTTGGGGCCACTTGGAAGACTCAGGTATGCTTTGGGATCCTGCAGTTTAGGCCCATCTTCACACTAAATGTAAACAATTAAAACTGTTTCAATAATTAGATACTAATATTTTTAATATACTATTCTTTTTCTTAATGAAAAGCTCTCCTTTCTAAATTTAAATTATTTCGATCCTTTCAAATCCAAAAATTTTTGGACTAGTAAAAAAAAAAAACTTTTAAACTTAATGAATTATTACATATTTAGATTTTTATGAAAAGGGAAAAAAAAATTTTTTTTTTTAACATACAGTTTGTAAAGTAAGTCGTTTAAAAAAGAAATATGATTAGACAATTGCAATGTTTAAAATAAATTTTTGAAGGTTTTTTAATTAAAATTACACAATAAAAATTTTAAAAATGCAAAATCCTGCTATTACAAAAATGCCAATCTATACATTGATAGTAATGTTTTTCAAATATTTGAACACTTAAGTATTATATTAATTTTAAAATTTATAAAGCATTATAACTCACAATTTACATTTGCTCATTTACAAAAAGATTTCTGTATAGATTTTTAATGAGTGTCAATAAATTCTTTGTAGAAAAGTAATTCAATAATACACAAGACATTTTAGGAGGGGGGGGAGGGAAGGGGACCAAAAAAATCTTACATAATATATGAGATGAAATAAGTCAATAGTATTTTTTTATTCACATTGCAGTAGCACACTTGTTACATTATGCCTAGTTTTTTCATACATTTAGATAATTTGGATATAAAAGAGCATAACTCAAATAAAGTCATCAGTTACATAGCTCTTTAAATGTGCTTCATGTTATCTTTGTCCCTGAACATGGGGATATTAAAGAATGTTATTGTTTCAAAAAAAATAATTATTTAAAAAATAAAATGTTTATTTTGTAATAAAAATATGTATTCAAAGATTCTCTTCTAAAAGTATAACTTTTTATGCCAATTATTCATGCCAAACAAATGATAAATAAAAATAATTATACTGGAAAAAAAAACATTTAAAGTAAATAAATAAAAAAAAAGTTTGATTACCTTATATACATAAAGCTCATGGGAACCATTTTTTAATATTGTTCCTTTGTCATCCATCAACTGAATAAATGAAAACCCTAAAAGTTTCTTTTCTTTGTCTCGTGCTACATAAACAGAAACAGAAAAGACTTAAATCAAACAAAAATATAATTACCACCTAAATTATTAGTTTTCAATAGTTTTAATAGAAACTTAAAATTATATTATTTTTATATCTTCTTTCTCCTTTTCCTTTATATTATTGATATATGTTTAAATCACAAATTGTTGATGGTTTTAGATTGATTTTTAATTCAAAAATTACTTTTGGTTTGAATGAATAAATCATATATATCTTAAATGATCGTTTTTATATAAAATTCATTTAAAAATTCTAAAACTGAATACTAGACAATTAAAACCAATTTTCATGTAGATGATGGATATGTCAACAAGGATAAATCCTAGCATTTTTAAATTCCATTACTAAGTTATATGCTTCTTAGTAAAAGTCAAAAAGATATATATAAAACTATAGGAGAAGAACAATAATTTTTTAATAGGAAAATGAGGAAATTTAACTCTTTGAAAAAAAAAAATTTAGGAAAGGAAAGCTCAATTTTCATCATTCTTCAAGTTATGCAAATGGAATTTTTCTATTTTACTTCTTGAATGTTTACCTGGGGCAAAAACTATAGGGCAAAAACTATAAAAGGCAAAAAACTATAAAGGCAAAAACATTAGTATATATTATCGGATATATGTCAAATCCCGGATTGAGTTTTAGTATAATGTCAACAACTAAAAGATAAACCACATCTTCCGACTAAAAATCTAAAGAGCAGTTTATATCAATATTATTCTATATATTACAGAAGATTTATTGTGGATCATTTTGAGATATAAAGTGATATTTATTCATATTCAGATAAACTAACCTTATTCACAGGAAATTTAATAGCAAAAATATTTCTAATTTACTCTTTAATTGGAAAAGCATTACAAAGTCACCATAATTTTTAATGAATAGCTGATGTGTGATATGGCAAAACCATATTTTCCATTTCATTTGGCAATACCCAAAATAACTTTTAATAATAATAACATCAGTTATGTTGTCATCGTACTTATTTGTATGGTAAAGATTATTCTGAAGAAGAATGGTGGAATAATTTGTAAGTGATTAATTTATAACATATCTTGTCAAATATATCCAGAGCGATTTAATTGTTTTAAAAGAAACAGTTATTTTGAGTAACCAAATGATTGAAATGCTGTTTTTCTTATTTATTCCATTCTAATCAATTTTCTCATTTTCATGGTTTTTATGTCAAAAAGCACTTTATACCTGATTTTTTCAGAGGAGATACATTTCACTGGATATATTAACCATGTAAACTCATTATTCCTCTGCATGGAATTACCAATTTTTTAGCCCTCTTCATAACACTAATATATTTGAGTTTGTTTTAAGCTTCACTAAAAACTTCAACTGTGTTTTGAGAGATCCATAGATCCTGTAAATACATTAACTAATTCTGGCTAAATAATTATATGATAATGCATTGAAATTCAGCTGAACTAGTATTATTTGGTTAAACTTTTGATGAATACCTAATTATTTATATGAACCAAGAAAATCAAATTTTCTTAAGACAATGTATTCAAAAATACTAATATCTTTTATCACACATATTTAATAAAATTCAGAACACTTTAAAAAAAAAGAATAGATATTTTTAACATTCAATAGATATTTAACAACATTCAACATTGGCAGATGCTAAAGTCAATAAATTATCATTATATAAAAGTAGAAGTGAAATGAAATGTATTTCCTTTTAACAAAATAATTTTGGATACAGGCACAAACTATCACTTTATCAAACAAGTTAGAAAAAAATATGCCTTTTTGTGGAGTGGCTGCCTTGGAGTAGCAGTACTAATTTAAGCATGAACTACTTTTGGTTAACAAAAAAAAAAAAGTACAAGAAACTTTGTAAAGAAAACTTGCATTACATGTTTACTTAGTTAATAGAGAAAAAAACAATTAAAAAAATCAAAAATGACTTACTTGAGCAATGCCTATATTCAATTCTTACATGGGCACCATCAAATTTCTCAATAGGTACTGCAAGCTGCATAAATAATAAGCAAATCACAGACGTTAAAAAACATTTCAATCAATAAAAAAAAAATACGAATTTTAAAAAATTTTTTGTTTTTTTAAATTTCTCTGAAATATTCACTTACTTTGATCATCTCTACCCATCGAGGTGTGTTGTTTGTGGTACAAAACAACTGAATGATATTTTGATACATTTTCATGGCCAGAACCAGGATTGATACATTTCTTGAAGAGCAAATGAAAAAAAGGAAATTTAAAATAGCTGGAATAACACATTTTTAATTTTAAGAATACTACAATATTTTTACAGATAACTAAATTATACATTGTCAATCCAAAAGCAATATAACATTAAAAATATGTAATAAAAAAGAAATGAAAAATAATAAGATTATTATAATTTTTAATAATTACTTAAATATGAACGCTCTCAACAATATAAAAATTTGTTAAATAACATTGATTTTGGTATACTGTTTCATTTTTGTAATAAACTTATAATATGAGAGGTTTCAATTTTCTCAGCAGTTCAAATGGTTTTAAAAAAAACCATCAAAATTTAAATTGGAAAAGGTAGTGGGATTTATAAAATATTACAATGAACAGTAATCAGATGGTACTGCAACAGATATCAATTTATAAAATATGATTAAACAAAAACACACATATTTAGGCTTTTAAAATTTGTCAGCATGTTCTACTATCTTTGTAAATAATAAAATGTAACCTTTGTAAATGATAAAGTGTACTATCAAAATTACATGCCAGGAAAATTATTTTGCTTTTTATTGTTCATTCTAGAAAACTCTTAAATTAAATAAAAAACATTTGATTCACATATTAATATTTTTAAATATTTTAAAAACTTTTCTGAAATTAATGCAAATTAATAATTAATTACAACTTTCTAACTAAATATGATTATCCAATCTATTCTAATTTATTCTAATTGTACAAATAAATACCAGATAAAAATTGATTAATCTAGGCAGAGAATTTTATTTAATATGGCAAGCTCTGTTCGAAGAAATATTTTTAATGACAATTGGATGGATAAAACAGGACAGGATGCATAAAAAAAAATTAATATGAATCTAAATCATATGCGAAAATGTTTATGAGATTAATTTATGCTTAAAAATATTCTTTTATTTTTTTTTTATATGTAAACCATAAGACATTATTTGGAATGCATTAAATTGAAAATATTTTCATATTGCAATCATTTGAAATTTGTATTTATTAAATGAAATTTTATTACTTTTACTGGAATTATTGATGAAATTTTTATTACTTTTACTGGAATTATGCATATGCCTTTTGTATTGCATAGTATGTATTCTTTAAAAGCATATCAACAGTATCAGATTTTATAATAAAAAACACATTCTATCAAAAGCAACTTAACTTACATGAAATATTTAATTTTTAAAAATTTCAAAACACTTTTTGGATAAATAGCAAATCACTAATAATAAAGTTCTAAGTTTCTAGTGAACCTGCTAAAAGCAGTTGAATTATATTGAAATATTTTTTATTTTTATTTATTTATTTATTTATTTTTTTCCTAATGCAGCTGGCAAACACTTAGACACTTGTCTTGGATGCCTTAAGGCAAGCGCTGCACAGACGTTACTCACTTTGCATAACCCAGGGGGCGCTTGTAACTTCCAGATAAGCCACGGACGCGGAGTAACAATGCCCGCAACGCTCTACAATCATTAGACAGGAACCTACTGTTTAAAGTGGATTCCGAACCATTACAAACATCCATGGCACCGCCAGGAACTCGAATGCATATTGAAATATCATAACATTTAAAAATTTCTTTAAAAAAATATTATCTGGGGTTCCCTACCCCTTGCTCTTTCTTTGTTTTAGCAATAAAATTGAACAAACTTGTTTTTTTTTTTTTTTAATGTGCCAGAAAAGTTATTATGACTTTTAGCAGTGTATTTAAATGACTGACAATTTTTAAAATAAATAAGATGATAAAACAAGTAGAAATAAAATAATTTTCATTATAACAAAAAACTTAATTTAAAAAAAAAAAACCTCTAGAATAAGTCCTTCAGCATTAATTAAAAATACTGTCGCTTCTATATTCTTTCCTGTTGATTTTCCCCTTTTTCAAAATCTCCTTTTTCTAGAGTTAAATACAGATCATTTCTAACATCACCTGCAAAATTAAAATTATGAAAATTCAAAAAAATAATCTACATTATATATAATAAATCAACATTGCAAGGCCTACAAAATAAAATATGCTACAAGACTAAAAATACTAAATATGCAAAATAATTTTAAAAGTGTAAACTAGACCAGCAGACACATATTTTAGATTTCATAGCCACTAAATTCAGAATTTTGAATCTCACAGAACCACTACAATGAATTTCTTTAAAAAAGATAAAAAAACTTTTGTAAGATGATAATCAAAGATTATTTAATATACAGAGTAATTAATCATACAACCCATGCAAAAGTTGTTTTATTATGAAAATACTAAAATAAATCAGAATATAAACATACACTAAATTGAAAGAGGAATTATTCTGAGCGTCAAAAATGATAAAACTTTAAACATTGTCACATTATATGATCAGAAATAATATCTGAAAAATAACATTGAAATATTCAAAATATAAAATTCAATATATAAAAATAACATTAAAAGAAAAAAATTTTTCATAGATTATAATTTTTTACTTACCTGGCATAATAACATCAGAAAACCAAGTTTATGAGTTATAATTAAATTTTTAAAAAGCAAAGGTGTTTCTTGTTGAAGTTGTGACAGTTCACCATTAAAAAGTCTTAAAGATAAAACTAGACCTGAAATAAAATAAATTTACTTTTTAAAAATCCTTTGAAACTAATGTTAATTGAAAGAACTTAGTATCTAAAAGAATTGTTTGATTTAATAATTTTTTATAAAAGCATTTAGTATAAAAGTGAAACTTTCAATTCTTTTCCTTAAATTTTTGTAAAGAACTAAATAAATGATTTCATAAAATAAAATTAAATATTTTAACAAAAAAAAATTAACATTTAATTATAAATATTTTACAAAAAAATATAAATACTACTTTAACAAGGAAAATAATAATAATATCAAATAATGTTAGAAAATTTATATCACAAACAATTTAGCTAAAAAAGCGCTTAAATATTTTTAAAATATTACATGAAATGATTTAAAATGTTTTAACTTGATATGGATAAAAATCCTTAAATTTTAAAAGAGAATCAAGATTTTAACAAAAAATTTGTTTATACATTATAATTTATTGAATATCTAAAGATGATATAATATAAATTTGAGAATATTTACTTATAAATGAACTCCTTACCATAATTCTGTTGACCAGATACAACATTAAATTTGTTGCTTAATTTCTTGATAATAAATTCATGTAACTGACTAAAAATCACTTTCACTGCATCTATAAAAATTCAAAAGCATGGCATGAGGAAAAAAAAGAATTATTGATGAGTATAAAACACTACAACAGTCATTAGAAAAAAATTTAAAGCAAAATATATATATGTGTATAAATTAATTTAGGAATCCATTTCTTTACAAATTATTTTATTTCAATTAATTACTGGTAACTATTTTTCTATGAATAAAATATAAATTATAATAATGAGATCTTCAATTTAAATTAATATTAGTTACAGATCCTAAAATGTTTAATACACCATATTCAAATTTTCTTCTTAATAAAATCATATTTTTAAAAGCATTTTAAAGAAATCTAAATAAAATTCTTACGTATAAACTTTGGTTGTGAATTCACGCTCTTCATCCAACGATCCCCTCACTTTTTTTCCGATAAAATATCACTGATGTTAAGAACTAAAAAAAAAAAGTAAAAAACAGATTAATGCTTACATAGAAGAATATGCATATATAATGTTTCCTGATGGATGTGAGACTAGTGTGTCTATGTGGCACTTGGCTCAAAATGGAGAAATTGTCAAATCTACTTGTAGGGAGAATTACGGTGCGTGTTAATCACGTGTCAGCCATGTGTGCATCATCAACATGTTCATCAGAGTGTTGAAGAGTTTGACGATCATACAAATTTTGAAGAATGTGCATCCCCATGTCTGTTGATCCAGAATTATGTGAAGGAGCTAACAAATCTGAGTAGAAATTACTTAATTTTAAATTTGTGTTGAATTACCATGTCCTAACAGGTTACATAAATCTGCCTATCTGTCAGACTATATTGAAAATTAATATTAGGGTAGGAATAAATACAATATAAATTACCATCCCAATGGCAACACTGTTTTTATAATTGATGATTTAGCAATTCAACTAGAATGTTATCCTGGCTTGAGAAGCTATGCTTTTGTATTAATGTTGATTAAAGATTACATTAATACAAAATAGCTTGAGTTACATTAAAGATTAAAAATGACCGTCATTTTTACTAACATTACTATTTACATATTACTATTTTTACTAACATTACTATTTACATACTTAGATATTTTTACTTAACACTATTTATTTACATTACTATTTACATAATGTTATTATTTACAGTAACATTACTATTTACTAGACAGATCATTATTCTGAATACTTCAATTTTAAATTTTAAAAATCTACTATTCATGTATTACTTGTATAAAAATAAACTGATCAAGGCATTAGAACAACTATAAAACATTTAATGAAGAAAAAACATTGTCAAATAAGGACAGCACAAAGAATTTTTATGATGTTGAGAGAGATATAAAGATAAAAAGTTTGAGAATCACTCCTTTAAGAAGTAATATCAGTGAAGAAAACTCGAAAAGAAAATTTAGATACATACCAGAACAACCATAAGGCCTCCTATAAGAATGTAGTGCAGATTTTCTAGAATCATTCAGCATTCGTCCCTATATTATTAATATACAAATATTAGTAATTATACATCAGGATAGTAATTTTAAATTTATAAATTAGTTAAACTGCAATTATAATTATTTAAATTTTATTTCATTACAAAAATTTAATTAATTGAAAATTCCAATAGACTTACCACTTCTAATAATGTGAGCTACAAGATACAATTCTCTGTTTAAATCAGCTTCTCCCAAATCCTAAATAAAAAGGAGAAACTTACACAAATAGAAATAAGAAAATAAAATTACAAATTTTTAGGGTAAATATCAGATATTTTAAATTTATAATTTAATAATAAAAATTATAGAAGGAAAAGAATACTGTAATATAAAAATAAATATCAGTTTTCGCAAACCTAGCTAAAAAAACTATTTTTATTTATAAAAAATTTACTACTACACATTTTGCAAACAAACAACAAATAATGATATAAAAACAAGAAACAAGAAAAGAATAAAAGTAGAATTTAAAATCAAAGTATTTTTCTTAAGAAAAATATTTATATTTAAATTTTTCTTTTAATAAACACTTGACAATTTATCTGAGGCATTTTATTTATTTATGATAACTACAGAATATCATTAAGTAACATTGATGGCTTTTAAAACATAATTTAGATTAAATTAATTAATATAAGCAAAAGGGGTTTTTTTTTTAAAACAAATAATTAAAAAACCCCCTTTTGCTTATATTAATTAATTTGCAAAATGTTATTTAGAAATGAATTTATTTAAGAAGAAACAGTTAATTTTTATTAATATTTAAATATAAAATTTGTGCTGCAACATCATAAAAATTATTTTAATGCATTTATATATATAAATCAATAATTATCAATCACAAAATAATTCTTAACGGCTAAAATTTAAATATTCAACCACTTACAGTAAATATTGTACTAGCATTATGAAGCTTTTTCTACAAAATGAGACATTCCATATTTTGCAAACCTGACTAGAAATCTCTCACTAAAAACAAATTTCATATTAATTAGTTTATTAAAAATTAATCAACAGAAATCACAATATGCATTTACAGATATAACAAGAGTTATACATAATATTAAAAGTTATGAATTCATTTCAATTTAAACAATGTAATTGTATTTTTGTCAAACAAACTTTTAAAAAATCATGAAGCAATTTACTGAAATAAAATGTAAATATACACAATATAAATATACATGTAAAAAGAAAATAAGTATAATAAAACTAATAGAGAAGTCCCATATATATCAAGAATTAAAGTAATCTTTCTTAAAATAAAAATATTTAAAATAAACATATGAAAATTCTATTCCTTCTAATTAAACTTTATCACTATGTACTATCTTTTTTAGATAAAAAAATTTTTCTATTGAACTCTTAGGATACTAGATTTTGTTTTAATATTACAATATATTAAACAACTATTTTTTGTAATAAGTTTTAATTTGCAAAAAAATAAATATATAGTGTACATTAATGAATTGCAGAAGATTTAGTTACAGTAAATTTTTCATGTCAGAAGCTTTCTAACTTTTTAAACTGTTAGTAATAGCAAGATTTCAAGAAAATTCAACAGTCTTTTTTTTTTTTTTTTTAAATCTTATTAACAAATTAAACTTTTAATGAGTTTTTAAAAACAAATTTCCTGAATATAACTTTTTTTAGATAAAAAAATATTTTAAAGTATCAAATAAATAAATCATTTCTGAATCTTATATTTCTCATTAAATTATGCACCGATAATCCAATAATATGATTGGGACATTTCAATGTGTTCGTTGTAAATTACAGACTTGTTTTAATTCTTGAAGTATTTGATTTTTGTTATGGTATTTTAAAAATATAGTTTTTATTTAATTAAGAACAATAAAAAAAATTTTTTGAATAATTTACAACTTAAATAATTAAATACAAAACTACAAAATAAAATATTTTAAATAAACACATATTAAAAATGATAAATTATTTCAACTTTAAACTCCTTTAAATATTAATTAATATAAACAAAAAGAAAATCTACTACATTAATTTTAAACATCAATTTTCTGCAATTTAAATTATATGATCTTCCTAAGTTCTTCTACAATATTTTTTGTTTAAAAATTTAGCCACAAAAAAAAAAAAAAAAAAAAAAGATAATTAACATTCTTTGTGGATAAATTCTTCTTTATTATAGATATTGATTTCTCTATGGAATTTCCTTCCAATTCCATCATTTCTTCACTGATTTTTTTCTGAGAATTAAAAAATTTTAATGATTTGAAAATTCTAACAATAAAAAGTCATTGCAAGTCAAGACTCATGTGATGTCAGACTCATTCTGACTTGTTATCTCAGATTCATAGTTATCTCGACTCTTCCTGAAAAAGGGTTGACATTGTCATAACTATGACTGGACTTTTGTTGGCATGGCAATTTAGAATGATTATTTCCAAGGTAGCATTTAAGGGATTTTGATTCTTCTTGATACCTCTATGTACCAAATTAAAAACTTTCAGATCTATTTTGTTTATAGCAACTTTCTCCAACAAAGGCATATTGGCTTCATTCGTTAACTTTCGAACTGAGTACTCTCAGCAAACACGCTCACTATTTTATGGATAATGATACTGTAGGTTTTGAGTGTTACTGTACATATATTGATGAATACATAAACATTCTTTTTAAAAACAATACATTACCTGATGGTCTCAGCCTGCTGAGCATCATAGAGGAAAAAAAGAGCTCCATGTCTTCTCCAAGACTGCAGCTGAAGTCTCGCATGGAGAGAAACAAGTGATGATTTGGAGATCGTTTCACCTCCTTGCGTTTAGTGGTGCCACGACCCTATAAAAAAAATAATTCATTGGCAATAAATTATAGTATATTCATTTAATAGTAAACACTTTATATTTTATTTATTTCATTTAATAACAAACACTTTATAAATATAATATTACCAGTAGGCCTGCAACATTTTCAGAACTTTGAACATGCTGAAAAATTGAAAGCAAATAACATTAGTATGCTTTTTTTTCCCAACATATTCCATGTTAAATACAATAAAATGCTTCAGTATATTAAATACAAACTATTTATTATTATTGCTATAATTAAAATATCAATAATCATAAAATAAATATTTATCTTCAAAGTTATACTTTTAATCTACACAAATGAAAAAGATTAAATTAAGATTCTATTAGGGAATTAATAAAACTTAATTATAGACTAATTCATCAACTGTTCAAATTGCTCTGGTAACGAGAATTTTAACCCAGAATATTTTTTTAGCTACAAAGATATGTGCATTTATATTACATATATATTACATTTTTAATTATTTTTTTTTTTTAATTTAGTTTCAGAAATTCATTTGCATATCAGATTAATGAAGTTATGAAATGTTAGTTTCATAATCCCTCAATAATTAAACTCTAAATTTCATCAAATCATAAAATAATCAAATTAATTGACAATTTTAAAAACTTATTACCCATTTTTTTAAATTTATACTAATATAAATTATAATTTTAATTTAAAATTATTTTTAATTTCTATCCAAATGTTTTAATCACAAAGCTGATTGTTCTTTATTTAGCAGTGCACCATAGTTACCAAATTAAGTAATGCATAATATTATTTATGTACTAAATTACCATTTCTCTTTTATTACATATATAACTAACTATATTACAACCCATAAATGAACATTCTTATGATTAATTTTAGTATAAAATGCAATTGAGACATTTATTACACAAAACAATATGTGGATTAATAAACATCTTAATAGATAGACGACTAAAAAAATATCTAAATGAAGGAATTAATATCAATATTTTTTTCAATATCAATATTTAATCATTATTTTTAAATAACCCCTTTTCTTTTATAGGAGAAAGTATTTCTTACCACTTGGTGGAGAGCAATGGGACTCAGAGAATCAGGATCAACTACTTCATTATTTAAACGTGGTACCAAATCTAAACCAAGCTGCCTATAAAAAATAAATTTTTTAATAAATTTATTTCCTTAAAATATTTAAGAATGTTTAATACCAAAAAGCAAATAAACTTTAGAAAATTAAAAGTATAAAAAATATGAAATAAATCTTAAAATATAAAATTGTAATATTTCTAAATTGAAAGTAATTACATGTATGTGGTGCTATAGCTATAAATATTTGGTGCTTGTTCAATGTAACTGACACGATTACTTGCTAATACTATGAATTGTGTATTTAATATCATAAACTTGTCCATGCTATCTCTGCTAAGAAGATACTTCTTGTACATTAGTAAAATGTGTAAACATATGGGAAGCCCCCCCCACACACACATACCATTCTAAACTACTGCAAGAAACATTGCATGACTGAGATGATATTGTTGAATATTTGATAAATGTTTTAAGAATTTGTGATTGGAGAAATATGATGTGCATTATCATTATTTTAAATAAGAAATATTCTTCAAAAATACACTTGCAAAAATGGACATATAATGAACAAAATTCAAAATATTTTTTGCTAATATAGGAAAGCGTTACTCGTCCAAGTTTGTTACCCTTAAAATATTTTTTTGCTAATATAGGAAAGCGTTACTCGCCCAAGTTTGTTACCCTTTTTGTATGCAATCATACTTGCTTCAATTATTATTTTTGCATCTGTATTAAACAGTAAAAAAAAAAAGTTTTTTATGTCATCTTTATAATGCTTCTGTATTGTTTTCTTCACTGTGAAAGTTTCTCTTGAAAAATTACACAATACATTTTGATAATGTTGCAATTTTTTATAATATTACAATGAGGAATTGAACAAATATAATATCATGTGTAATAATATTTAACGTTGCAGACTGAAATTCAAAAATTCTGAAGTTCTCCATTGTTGAGAAAAGAACTTTTTGATTCGAAATATGAAAAAAAATTACATACAGCAAAATGAAAATTGTTTAAATCAAAAAGAAAAAATATGCATCTAAAAGCTATGATAAAAACAAAATGTACCTACTTGTAATATTTCATAGAAATACAAACAAGCAAGCTTCCAGAAAGCATTTTTAATTAACTATTTCTTTGTTTCCAATCTTTTATATCTCTTTACAAATATTGGCATATAATGGAGCATTTTTTTTTTCATGCCTCTTATTGTAAAAATATGACTACTTTCTATTACTAGAAAGCTTTTTCAAAAAAGAATTATTTGCTTTTCTTTTATATTGAAGTTTAATCTGTTAATTTAAGACAAATTCATTTTTAAGAAGTGTCTTTCCAGGAATTGATTTTATCTGATACCTCCAAGAGAAAAGTTATTCACAACTTTTTCTTAAAAAGTTTCAAATAATTTAATGTAATCACAAACTCTTTATTTTCCTTAAACTAGTAATCATTTTAAAAGATGAAAACACTAATAGACTTGTTTACAAAACATTAAAAAAATTATCCACAAAATCAATATTTAAGTAAACTTATGTTTTTATTAATAAACAAGAGATATAACATAAAAAATTGTAGACTTACCTATTTCCCCAATCAATCTTTCCTGTTATTTGTGATTTCAATTCCCTTATTTGATCTTGGGTTATCGTTCCAGTGATGAGCTGCCGCCTCCACTCAATCAGATCTCTCATAACAGCCAATAGCCTCTGAAAAAGGGAGATCTCTCGACGCTGCAAGAAAGAGATATACATGAATTGTCTTTTATTCAAATAATTAATGGCATATGTTACATACAAAGTTTTCTTCAAATAAAAATTGAGTTTATGAAAAAAAAAAAATACAAGAAATATAAAGAAATTAGAAAGCAGATTTTAGAACATTGAAATGCATGGAAAATATTTTAGATGTACATGCAAAAAAAAAAAAAAAAATAAATAAATAATCATTCACTTTAATAATACTTTTTAATAATCACTTTAAATAACTTTATAAAAAATTGGATTACTTTAAAAGCTGATTTAACATATCTGTTTTGACACTGTCAGAAATTTGAATGCATTGTATATATATATGCACATATAACATTTTTAAGTAATTTGAAATATTTTTTTCAATTTTTTTTATAATAAAATATATTAAAAGTAATTTTAATGTGCACTGATTTTAGCTAAAATGTTTTGTATTAATGATTAAAGTTTTTGGTTTTTTTTTTTTTTTTTTTTTTTTTTTTTTAAAAAATACATAATTTTGTTTTTAAAAAAATTATTAGTGTACCAATAACATTAAAACTTAAGATAAGGGGACTAGGGAGATATTATAGAGATACAACTAGGGATGAAAATGAATATCATATGCAGAATTTTGAGATGATTACTAACAATAAAATACTAATAAATCATTTAAAAAAAAAAGGTAAATGGATGATATGTTATGTCCTTTTTTACTCAGATTCCACATGGCCATAAAATATTTATATTGAAATGATATTGCTATTATTGACTGATTTTATCAAACTAATACTTCTTTAAACCAACAAAATGATGAGAAATTTCCCACAGAGTAGCAGAAAATGAAGTATTGTTGGTCAGCAGAATCAAAATATCCTATAACTACACAGAGAAAATTAATGTCAAAATACAAAAATGGAATCAAGAAAGATAACAAGTAATTAAAATGTAGCATTAAAAATTAATAGAAATAAATAACATGGAAAAAAATTCCTGCCTGAATCTCCTGGATTTCACTAAATGACAATTCATCAAGAAACATGCCTTCAATTTCTGGTGTAATATTTAGAATTCAGTATCAATGGATTGTTACAACTTATGCATATGTGCATTTGTCACTCATATGTCAGGAAACACATAACAAGAGGTTGAATACAAACTTTTCATTTGTAATGCCACAAAGGGATATTAAGATGTTCTGATGCCAACTAAAATTTTGTAATGTGCTCTACCTTTTACTGTTTGCAAAAGTTTTGTATGTATTATACTCATTACTACATAGTATTTTCTTATCAGTAGTTTTTGTCTTGGATATCCAGTATAACAATAGATAATATATAAAATATTGTATCACAGAAAATGTTCACCACATAAAGCCGCTTCCATATGACATGCCACTCCCTAAGAACACATGCCACTTCCTTAACGGTAGAATCTTCAACAGGTGCCACTGTTTCATATAAGCTGCAGAGAATAATAGAAAATTAAATCCTATTCTGAAATAAATAATAAAAGAAATATATTACAGTAAATTTACATACCCTTCATTATAGATATGAAAAGCTTTCAAATGAATGAATGATGCAGGAAAGATGCCCTAAAAAACATTTAAATTAATTTAGAAAACTTAAAAATATTAATCATATTGATAAGGAATTCATGAGGCTTTAGTTGATCAAACCTCTGCCTATCCTAGGTATATGCAAATATTCATGAATGTTTTCAGTGAAATTAAAATATTTGTAGTATTTTCGCACAAACAAAATTATAATGTATTTTAATTATGTAGTATTTTTTAATAATACTTATATATATTGTTTTATGATAAGAATGTTTGTTAACATTTCTAATAATATCTAAACTAATGACTCAGAAATGTTCAAGAAAGTTTCTTTTAAACTTTCCTACAGTTAAAAAACTATTATTACTATTACTACAGTTAAAAACTGGTTTATTTAAACTACATAATATTTGTAAATATAAACCTTCTACACTTAAAATGATTAACTATTCTCCAGGTATAAGAAATAAATAATTTTATTACTTCTTTAACTTTAATTACAAAAAGATATAAGTATTTAACCATAAAGAAACACTTTTAATCTTTGAATTTAATTATATAAGTATTTTAAACTAAATTCCTGAACTCCAAAATAATATTATACATTAAAAAATATAATTTCATCAAACAAAGCAGTGTTTGTACAACAAAATAGCCAATTAAAATAAAAGACATGATTTTTTTTTTCTAACAAAGAATATATATTGCAAAATATGAATCTAAAAAATATTTTAATTAAAGGGCAGCAAGCTATTATTCCTTGCCTTGCAAGGTTGCCAAGGTTTATTTATAATAAACTTACTTTAAGACTTTTATTTCTAATAGAAAAGCCTCGATACCAGCCTAGAAAAAAAAAAAAGGGAGAAATTAATATTAAATAACAATACAAAATCGCTATTAAAATTTAAAAGAAAAATAATTTTACACATACCCCCATTTTCTTCTAAAATGTGCACAGTTTCTCCTATTTCAAGAGGTAGCCCATATTTTGTATTTCCATCATAATTATAAATGCCTGGATAGAAAAAAAGAAATTTCGATAAAATTGAAAACTGAAGTTTTTAACAATTTATATATTTAAAAACAACCAAAAATATATTATTATTATTTCCAATCTATGGAAAAAAATTTAACAAAAATATTATTAAAAAAATATGAAAGCAATGTGTAGAATTTTTTTAATTTCTTACTAAAAATATTTTTGTTTGTTTTGACTTAAGCAATTATTGATAGTCAGTCATAATAATTATTTTAAAATGGATAATGATTAAATATTTAGATTGGACTAGATTCAATTTTTATTCTCTCAATAGAAATCAAGATTAAAATTTAATTAATAAGGTATATTATTAGTAAAATGGTAAAATCTTGAACTATCAGATACAAACATTTTTTTTTAAATAAAATAAAAATATGAATGAGTCAATAAAGCTTATAGCTTATATTATAAAAATTAGTAGCTTTTCTGATGTATGAAATCGACTAAATATATAAACTATTTTTAAAATATAAAAAAAAAACTCTTCATCTTTATTAGTTTAAAAAAAAAATCATAATTCAAACATTAAAGATACTAATTTATTTATTATACTTATCAAATGCTCCTGTTACATTGAATGATATTTATTTGATTGAAAATCGCTAGGATATTTAGATGAGAGAAAGTAATTGCATTTATAATATTTTCCCATCAAATAAGTATACACAAATTACGTAAAGAAAAAAAAAAAAAACATTTGGAAAATGACAAATTTTTTTATGGCCTAATTTTGAAAATGAAGTTACATGTAATAAGATATATTTTCTATAGAAGTAATTAGTTTCATGAATATAATTAATTTTTTTCCTCTTGCGCATATCAAAGATTAACCGAAATGATAATACAGCAATAAGGAAAATGTTTGAAGAAATTCTGCCATCTAAATTAAATATTTTTGATACAAGTTTTAATGTTTCCAGTAATTTTTTGGGATTGATTTGACTAAGAAATTACTGTCGTTCTATTAAATAATCAAACCAAAAACAATACACATTTACAAAATAACTCATATCGTATTATTGAATCCACTTAATATATTAATAGCTGGATGTCATTCTTTATACGTAATGAAAATAAATAAAAGAAATCACAAATTTACTTAATTCCTGTTTTGGTAGCTTTTGTTGCATTAGTAAAATTAAAAAAAATAAAAATAAAGCAATCTGTTCTGCTACAGAAGCTGTCAAATGTACAGTTCTGTTATAACAAATCACCCACATTAATATATCTACCTCAAAACGCACATTTTCCTTTAAAATAAATTATACTTTACAAACTCCTAGTTTCTTATTTTTTGTTGGATTCCACATGATTTATAATACGATCACTGAAACATTTCCTTAAAATTACCGCATACTTCACTCCCACTCCATAAACACGCCATTATTTTTCCAAACTCACTGCCAGTAGCTGAAGTGAAAACAGCGAAATCGAAAACAAAAAACAAAACTAGGTATCAGGTATTTTTTTTTTTTATTTGTTTGCTTTAGTGGAACTTCTTAGCCAAAAAATAAACATTTAAATTCCTTGTAATGCTAAATGATATAAATCTTTAAAAAAAATTAAGAATCATTGTTTATTTCCATTACTTTGAAAAATACTAACAAAATTTTTCATTCCACATCAATATTTGAAACCAGGTGTTTGGTCCAAAAGAATTTATTATCTCACTTATTCAGCAATTGAAGCGGCTTAGTCGAAAGAAAAAAAAAAAAGTACTTAAAACTAAGTTTAATTCTGTATTTCTTCAAAATACAAGACCATCTTTTTTTTCTATTTTTCTTCAGTTCTGCATTCATAATGAATTTTTGTAAACATTATTAAAACAGATTTCGAAGCTTTGAAATAAAAATATTAACTAATAATAACTATAATCACGAAAATATTATATATAAAGAATGCAGTGAAAGCGAAAATATGAATTTTAGCATTGTGCCCGTTCATAGGGCTGTGCATTTTTGCCAATAAAATTTTGGGTATTGTTTTGGGTAGCTGAATTTTTCGTTTCCTTGGTCACTTTATTTCTTGCCCTTGATAAGTTCTTTGTTTCCTTGGCTACTTTCAAAGTTTTTTATCGGATTATTTTTCTTAGATTTCCTTCGCAAGCTATTATTGTTGGTTTATTTAAATTTCTTTCATGAGCTTTTTATACATAATATTTATTTAAATTTCTTTTCACAAGCTAATAATTATATAATTAAATAATGTAAAATTGTTCTAACAGATCGTCTGGTGAAACCAAAGACAATTTTATTGATAATGTTTAGAAAATAGGGCCTAAATGGCCCAGTGGTTGGCGCTCTCGCGCTCGGTACCACAGGTTTCGGGTTCGAAACTCGGCGGTGCCGTGGATGTTTGTAATGGTTTGGAATCCTTTTTAAACAGTCGGTAAAAGTAAACATGATCGTAGAACACTGCGGGGGTATTGTTACTCCGCGTCCGTTGCTTATCTTCAAGCTACAAGCACTTCTTGGGTAGTGCTAAGTGAGTAACGTCGGTGCAACATTTGCCTTAAGGCATCCAAGACAACTGTCTAAGTGTTTGAGAATGAGATTGAGAGAGACTGATAATGAGATTTTTCAAGAAAAGAAAATCGTTTCGATTACTATAGTTTTTATTTTTTAAGATTGCTGTTATGTGTTTTTTTCTTACATTAAATTCTAAATTTTATGGGTAGCCTGTATATCGACCCATCCGACTACAATTTTTTTTTTCTTAATCTTTTTATTTAACTTTATTTATTTTAATTATTATTGAATATATTTGCCCGGCACTGTGTTCAGATATAAAGAATTGTCTGCTTTTTTTTTGTGCGATATTTCAGCATGTATTTATTCTATCAGGTACATTATACACATCAGTTTTTTATTTTTCAATCATATTTTCCAGAATTTCTCTATTTCTGAGATTTGATGAATGTACTTCGGAAAGATTAAATAACATGCACGGTTGTGAAAACTAAACTTTATTAAACTTATTTGCATTTTTTTCAACGTTTGTATTTATTTTTATCTGTTTTATATAAAACGAAAAATTGTATATGTAATGTAAATAATAAACTTAAATCTTGTCAATTTAGTCAAGAGTCAATTTAGTCAATTTTGTCAAGATTCTCAGGCATTATTCCACATACCACTGCGGCCCTTTGTCAATTTACTGGCAACTCGATTTACCCATTTTGAATTTTAATGCGTCACACGATAGGTAGTATTTTAAAAACTTATAACAGCAAAAAAAAAAAAAAAAAAATTTTTTTTTTTCAACTATGTCCTTTGTATTGAAAAAAAAAACACTGTTAAGATTTATTGAGCACTTTTTTTAATTCCTACAATTAGTTCACACTCTCCCTCTATATATTTATATATCATGTTCAAATTTTCAATCGCAAATAAAATATTTTGTATTAATCCACTCAAGTTCAAATATATTTTTTTAAACTTATAGTGGATGACACTTGATATTAATAAAGTTTTTCAAATATTAATTCATTAATTAAATTTAATTAATAACTTTTAATACTTTAAGCAGAGTTTTAGCAGTTTTTAATGAAAATTGAAATCAACAGTAGCTCAATTTATTATTGTAGATTATTACGGAGAGCTCAATAAAATGTTGTAGCGGTGGTCTCATGCCCTTTGAGTTAATAAGCAAAATAGATAATTTCAGAATTATTTATTTAATAAAATTATAAAATGAAAAATATCAAAAATGTGGATTTTGGAATCAGTTGCATGTGAAGGAATGACAAATTAGGAGAAAACGAGTTTTTTCATCTAGGCAGTTGTAAGGAATTAATTTAAAATATTTAGAACAGTGCGAGGTCTTTTGCTATGTTTTCAGTAGCTCAATAGGTAAAATACTTGAGGTGAAGAACGAGTTTTTTGAAAAAAAATTTTGCATTTTTAACTAGACGTTTTATCCAAATGAAAGTGAGCAGTTGTGGCTTAGTGGTTAGAATGAAGGTTTTTTCTGAAAAAAAATAAAATTGAAGAAATTTAATTTTAGTTTTATATGGGAGAAAAGATTTTCGCTTATATAAGATATTTAGCAGGATATAAATTTAGGAATAAATACCGTCAGTGGCGAAGCGTGTAGATCGCTTTTAAAAATCGCTGGAAAAATTTCTTTTTCAGATTCTTTTTTTTCATTCTGGGTTCTAGTCTGAGTCAAGGAGGAAACAAAATGGAAAATTAGTGAGAGAGAAGGAAAGTGTGTATGTGAGAGAGAGAATTTTTCTAACTTAAAAAAAAATTAATGAAAATTATTTATAAAGGACATTCGGTAATATAATGAAAAAAGAAATTTGTCTTGCAATGGCAAAGTTGGTAGAGCGTCGAATGCCTTCGGATCGAAGCATAAAATTTTTTTTTAATTTGATTTTCAAATAAAAAGTAACAATAAAATTTTTGTTTGTTGACCTAGGGAGAAATTGACTTTAAATTTTTTTTATATATATATACTATTTGTCAACCATGTTTTCCAAAAGGAAGTGTTGCATTTGAGAAAATCTGTAGTTCTAGCCCAATGATGGAAAAACATATTGCCAAAAGGCGAATCAAACTAAAAAAAGGAAAACGCAAACAGAATCCTTGATTATGGCTTAATTTACATTGACGCTTTTAACTGCTAAGCCATGGTAAGGCAATATGAACGAATTTTTATTTGTTTTACATTGAAAATAAAGTATTTTTATGAGAATGAAAAATAAAAGTGGTGAGAAGTTAATAGAATATTAGTAAGAAGTTTTTAATGGATATTAGAAAATAATAAATACAATAAGAAAGGAAAATGAGATTCTCGAATTATTTTAATAATACAAATCATGAATTTTATTTAATTAAAAATAATAAATCAAAATTTTCGTCTATACCAGATCCGAAATTATCGCATTCAGAGTGAGATCAGTCGGACCTCCGAATTTTATAATTTTTATGCTATGATCAAATACTAGTTTATAAAGAATACAATGTAATATTAATATTAATACAATGTAATATATTTGCACACAATTATTAATTATATTTCCAATTCCCTTTTCAATGATTCACTATTCAATTTTTTTTTTTTCTATTTTAAAGCAAATTACTCCATTATACAAACCCCCACATTCACTGCAGTCTTTTTAAAAAAAAAAAAAGTCTACTAACATGCCTACCAAAACATACAAAGACATTTTTTACGTAATATTTCTTTTGTTTTTCTGGTTCTACAAAAATACGATTTATGTGATGATCCATTGCAAAACAAACAAAAAATCCATTCTGTCTGCTTATTTATTATTATATATATATATTTTTGTTTATGATCGCCTATAAGCTATGTGCAGTAGAGATGGTTTTATGTTGTCAAGTTGCGCTGACGAATGACGCCAATTATCCTTACGATTGGAGTTCGAAACCAAAACTAAATTTTCTTTTGTGAAATACTAGCAATTTTTCAATGTTGTTATTGGAGGAAGAAACAGAGTTTACAGATTAAATTCTAGAGTAATATCGGAAGGCAAGATTGTCAATAACACAAAAATTAACGTAGAAACATAAACTTCAGGTTTCAAATTGCGAACTTGAATTTTTAAAGTTTCATATAAATGTCCGCATTTAACTAAGTCATTAGCACTGCCAACAAGATTAAGATTTAAAAGTATGTTAATATGAGCGTGGATTATTATATCACGGCTGCCGAATCACGGTGTAGAATTTCTACAACTGAGTCATAATTTTCTTCAGAAATTGAGAATTCTTCAATTGCGCTCAGTGTTTTCCGCACAAATAAGACTTCAAATAGTTAACTTAATAGCTACACCAATAATACTAATATTCAATAGTTAATAGATTTCAACAGTTATACTCTTCGACTTTTGATATAAGTGTATTGTCATGAATAGTTACTTTAAAGGGATTCCAAAAGCTATTCCATTGAATACTATCGCCATTAAATTTGGAAGTAGTTCATTTAGGCAAGTGTACAATTAATTTGTTATAGTTTATATATTCATTACTATTTGACACATTTACGTTCTGGAAAGAAAAAAAAATAAAAATCTTTCTACACTTTCATCGCCTACGCTGTTGGCCTAGTTACCAAGCAAAGCTCGGAGGAAGCGAGCAAAGACGGCGAAACGATTGACTCTAACTGATATGTTCTAACAGTAAATATTCAATACAGCATGGAAATATAGTAATAGAATCTATTTTGTTGTTAATAAATTAGTATCATTAAAAGCAAACTGAATATTACATAATGATCAATTCAAGCCGGCATTCAACATCTGTACAAGACGAATACCGGATATGATAAACTTTGAATGTTGTTAAAGTGCTTGGCAACATTTCTAAATTAGTCATATTTCCCACCACTTCTATTCGAACAAGTTTGGTCTACGTAAGTACAAATATTTTAAATCTTTTTTCATCTTTAATTTTACTGCTAGAAATTTCTTTATGTTATTTATTATTTCCTTGATTTTATAATAGCTCAAGCTATTTATTAATTTTAAAAATTTGTGTTAAGAAATTAATTATTTACAAAAATATGATACTTATCACAATCATTGCGAATGACCACCCATTGTTTTTTAGTCTTTCATATTGTATTTTGCATGCATCAAATAATAATTATGACATTGTAATACTAATAGGATTGCTTACACAAAAAATATATATATATAGCATGAAAGACAGGGTGGAGATACTTGGTTGATGTTTGTTAAGAGTTACAGGACACGTGTGTGAAAATTTTAATATCTACTATTTCAGTTGATGTTTCTGGTGTCAATATTTAGGCATAAAAGGATCTCTGAGAATTGAAGGATCATAACGAATTTATATTCAATTTTATTAAACGTTATCTGAAGATTTAATTTTGATGCAGTAAAATAAAGACATCAGTTCATTTTTAAGGGATAAATTATATAATAAGGAATATTTCTAAATGAGAATTTTAAAAACTCCTAATATAATGAATTTCATCCTCTAAAACAGGAGTTGGTTGCATTAAAAGTGCAAAAATTAATGTATATAACCATTAATAAATTGAAATTTACTGAGAATAAACATTTAAGAAGAATTTGTAATTTACTAACATTATTTAATTGCTGGCTTATGACTAGCACCTCTGAATTAAATACACTATCATCATGGTGGTATAGCTGATTTTTGGGTAGTATGAGTTTTATAAATTATAAAGAGGAAGAATCAGTGATTTTAATGAGTTTGAAAACGACTCTTTAAAACCATAAATAATGTCTTTCAAAGGACTTATTTGGTAATGAGACAGTCAGTTAATTTAAACCTCTTTCTAACAAACTTCTTTATTATCGAAATATGCCTTGCATCCCTTCATATAGGTTTAGTAGTTTTCTTGCTTGTTAGTGTTTTAACCTTCAGTTATTAGCATACATTTTTTAGTATCACTTAGCATGAAATTCAAGATATCTTAAAATAGAAAAATCATTTCTTGACATCCTAACAGAATAGATTTTGTTGGTCTCTGAATCAACACCCTTAGCAATTTTACTATCAGAATGTTTAGTTGTTTATATCTATTAAAACAAAATAAAAAATTATCTAGCTGAATAAAAAAAGAATTTATAATCTTTTGAGATAGGAAAATATAACATAGATAGAATTTGTAAAAGAGTAAAGCTTGTTTAACTGATTCCTTAAAACAGGAAATAAGGAATCTTCTTCATCAAGGATAAATCCATATTATCCCTTTCATTTAATATAAAAATTACCTACATCCTCAAGATGGGTAACTATCAGCATAACAGAATTTAGAAAACAAATCAGACAAGTGACTAAAATGATTAAGAGACTGAGAAAGTAATGGTGTTTTTTACCGGAGAGAAATAAAGTATTGGAAAATGAGAGTGAATAACATTCACTTTATAGTGAAGACCTTAATATTTGATTAGAGGAATTCTTGCAGGCTATAACATTGGGTTTAGAAAGCTGAATACATCTCCATAAAAGCACGTGTCCATGTCATTTACAATTATTATATATCGGGTTTTAAAAATATTCTTTTTTGAGGGCAACAAAGTTCCCAAACTTATTTATTCTATTGTTGGCTTCTGAGGAAATTTTTATTCTTTATAAACTTAAGACTTTAAAGATGCTTACAACCTTGAATTTATTATTTATTAAAATTAGTTCAAGTATACAGCTCACTCAATCAATTATTTAGGGATATTTCCAAATCGAGTCATGTTACAGTTCTTGCTTTTGACTACTGATATTTAAGCATCAGCATTCAATGATTAAGTAATTTGTATTAGCCTATATTCCAGAATAAACTGTATGTATCTGCTTTGCAAATTTAAAATATTTTGAAAATGCATCGTCATTTCTGAAGATACATTTCGGCACTACCTTTGAAGGTTTGCTGTCCCTAGAGTAAGATATCGCCTACTTTGGGAACCAGTATACTATAAAGGAATGTGCTTTACCACATTTTTGGCAAGGCTTCAAGTTATGATTGAATACGAAATAATACGAGTCCAATTAAAATGCAAATTAGTAAACTGGTTTTGTGTATTATTCATTTGGACTGAAAACGATGCTAAATCCTAAGATTACTTTAATTTTCATTGCTTATTAACTTAAATATAATAGTATAATTAAACTGTTCCCATTTTAAGTACCATAAAAATTTTAAACTTTAATGAATAATGAAACATTGTTTTTTTTTCATTGCAAGGTTCTTGAAAACATTTCTTATGCAACAGTTAAATAGTGTAATGTAATGAAAAATTTATAATATTTTTAAATTGAATTGAGCTGTAATTGAGAAAACTATTTTATATCCGTTAAGCCATTTCTAAAGATTTTATACATAAATTAGCATATTCATGTAGTTAATAATTTGAAATTAAAATTTTAGAATGGCGGACGCTGCTCCAGCCGGTGGACGTGGTGGATTCAGAGGCGGATTTGGTGGTGGCGGTCGAGGAGGACGCGGCCGTGGAAGGGGAAGAGGGCGTGGTAGAGGACGTGGACGTGGCAAAGAAGAAAAAGAATGGGTGCCTGTCACAAAATTAGGCAGACTTGTGAAAGATGGTAAAATCAAGTCCTTGGAAGATATTTATTTGTTCTCCCTTCCTATTAAGGAATGTGAAATCATCGATTTTTTCCTTGGAAATACCTTGAAGGATGATGTGATGAAAATCATGCCTGTTCAAAAACAGACAAGAGCTGGTCAGCGCACAAGATTTAAGGCTATTGTTGCCATGGGTGACCATAATGGTCATGTTGGTCTTGGTGTAAAATGTTCCAAAGAAGTAGCTACAGCCATCCGAGGAGCCATTATGCTGGCTAAATTAACAATTATACCTGTCCGACGAGGTTATTGGGGTAACAAAATTGGTTCACCTCACACAGTACCCTGTAAGGTAAAAGTTGTTTATTCAAATATGTTTTAAATTATTGTATTTAGGCTACCTTTTGTAGTCATTTTTTATCGGAGTTGTAGAAATATAGTTACCATTAGATTTAATAGTTATACATAAGTAACTTCTAATCTTTTCAATAAGTCTTTTTATTGTGTTATTGTCAGTATCTTGGTTTTTATAAAGAAAATTGGCTGAGGTCTCGGACACTTTTATTTGATCTCTTCTGCAAAGCAATTTCATATTGCACAATTGTAAATTGCTGTTTTAAAGTAATCTTAATTATCCAGCTACATTGGCTTATAGCAGGGTTGTGATAGAATTCGGAAGTCAAAAAATTTGCCAATCTGGAAAAGTCGGGGGAATTCATAAAAATATCTAAAATTGGGTACTTAAATACTTGTTAAAATTGAAGGAACTGGCATGAAGCAAAGAAATGGATATCTTTTGGTATCATACATTTTTTTTTTTTTTTTTTTTTTACAATCATAGCAAGGTTTTTTTTTTTATATATATAAAATGTATTTTGCAATTTGTGGTTGTTTCGTCTCTGAAATATTATGTTGAAAATAATCTGAGAATTATGAATGTGAAGTTTTCTCTTGAGTTGATTTTGCTGTGCAGAGTTTGAAACTTAATTGTTTATCTTATTTTAATTTAGTCCAATTAAATAACCAAATTACATATTTCTCAATTTCTGAAAAAAAAAAAAGTTTTGAAATGAAGTCTTGTAGAACGTTGAGGAAAGAGTTTCTTTGTGTGCCTTGAAAAACTTTTAAAATAAATTATAAGGGGGGACAGATGCCATTTAGTGTTTTGCAGACCGTTTTAACATAAGAGAAACGGTTTCTTTGTATGTCTTGAAAAGCTCCTAAATTAAATTGTAAAGCAAAGAACACCTATATAGCCTTTGGTATTATAAATTTGCTTTGCAAACGTGGTGTTTTTAAAATTATTGAATGGTTATCTTGTCAGTTATTTATAGATAAATTTTGATGGGATTAATTTTTCATCTCTGAAATATCTTGTAGAAACACAAATCTAAAAGATTACAGATACATATTTTGATTATTGGAATTTTTATTTTAGTGTATTGAATTGCTTTTGTTATTTAAGGTTTAAAGCTATATTCTATTTACTCCCATTAATATATCCTGGGTTATGCCCATTATTATATCAATATTTCATGAAAAAATTGTTGCAAAATTAATAGTCGATTACTGACCTAAAGTACTCGTGAGATTCATGAGTATATCATATATCAATTTTATCATATATCAATATGATAAATATATCATATATCAATTTTTACCCAATTATTTCAGGATTTTGAATAATTGATATCAAAAATGAAAAAACTTCATAAATACTGTCCTTGTATCTCTGAGATGAGTATTCAAAATAATATTTTTAGCTAAAATAAAAAATTAGTGGTAGCTACATTATCTAAATCCTGAATAATTAGAATAAAACCATTAAAATACAGGTAAAACAAAAGTTCAAATTGATAAAAATACTTATGAATCTGTTATTGAATCTGATAGATAACAAGCATGGTGATGTCAATGACCTTCACTTTAAGAACAAAAACTAATTTCTGGTGCTCTTCCTTCTTGGAAGTTGGGGGAGCAACCTCCCTTCCCCCACTACGGATGAACTTGCAAACGAACAATAAATGTTTCTGTGTATCTTGGTAATATAAGGGCAGTAATTGAGTTTTAAGGAAACTTTTGCATAACATCGAAGAAAACAATATCCTGAAAAGCTCCCAGATCAATCCTTAAAACAAGGAAATTGATATGTTTTGGTATTGTAAATTCTTGGTATAAAATGTGTATTGCAATTTATGAATGAATTTGTATAACAATGATGATTAATTTTTCGTCTCTGAAATATTTTGTTGAAAAATAAATCTGAGAATTACAGATTTGTATATAAATTTTCTCTTGATATGTTGATTTTGCTATGGAAAGTCTCAAAACTGAATTCTATGGCTTACTCTAATTTTCTCCGATTAAAAAATCAAATTTATTATTAATCAATATCTGAAAAAAATTGTTTTGAAATGGTGTCTTATAGAAGGTTGAAGAAAATGGTTCTTCGAATGTCTTGAAAATCTCCTAAAATAGATTGTGGGAGGAAAATGTCATTTAAGTGTTTTGCAGACCCTTCAGCATTTTTAATGGAGTCTTGCAGAACATATGAGAAATAGTTTCTTTGTATGTCTTGAAAAGCTCCTAAATTAAATTGTAATGCAAAGAAACATATCTATATAGCCTTTATTGATATAAATTTGTTTTGCAAACATGGTATTTTTGAATTTATTGAATGTTTATTTTTATATATTTGTCTGCTAGTTATTTAAGGATAAACATTGATGTGGTTAATTTTTCATCTCTGAAATATTTTGTAGAAAAATGTTAAGAATTAGATACATACTTTGATTATTGTAATTTTTCTCTTTATGTATTGAATTTCTTTGCTATGTAGGATTTAAAGCTACATTCTATTGTTTATATTAGATTACTCCCTGTAATTGATCAATATTTGATATAAAAATTTCAGTTGGAAATGTAGTTATTAAAATTAAAGAAATCAGTGTAGTATTAAAATCAATGAAAACTTGCATGGCATTGCAGAAACCATTCCTGAAAAGTTCGCAAATTAAATTCTAAAGCAACAAAGAAATAAGTCCATTCGGGTTTCGCAAGTTTTTCTGCAAATGTGGTGCTTGTGTATAAAATGTATATTGCAGTTTATGGATGAACTTATATATTATGATGATTAATTTTTCGTCTCTGAAATATTATGTTGAAAAATAAATCTGAGAATTATGGATGTGGAGTTTTCTTGATGTGTTGACTTGCTATAAAAAAAAAAAAAAAAAAAAATTGCATTTTGAAATGGGGAGTCTTGCAGAACGTTGGAGAAAATGTTTCTCCATATGTCTTGAAAAGCTCCTAAATTAAATTGTAAAACAAACAAAAAAATTTATGCCTTTTAGTGTCAAATTTGTTTTGCAGACAACTGGTAAAAATCACTTCCTTTATCAACTTTAATAATATGATGACTAGGCTTTTTTTTTTTTTTTTTCTGCTATCTGTGAAATTTGTTGGAGGTTCAATATATATACATATTATGCATCAATATTTTCCATTATCAAACTGTTTGCTTTTTATATTTAAATGAAGGTACTGAAAATGTGGCAGTGTTGTAATGAGACTGATTCCTGCTCCTAGAGGTACTGGTATAGTTTCTGCACCTGTGCCCAAAAAACTATTGACTATGGCTGGAATCGAAGATTGTTATACCTCAGCCAGAGGATCGACTGCTACATTAGGAAATTTCGGTAATACTTTTTTTAATATTTTGAACAGAGATAAATTTAATTGCTGTAAGATTTTAAAGCTAAACTGATTTTGCTGCTTTGTGAAATAGTTTGATACTTTATTTTAATAATTCTATAATATATGTTGTTTATTTTTCAGCTAAAGCTACATATTTGGCTATTCAAAAAACCTACAGTTATTTGACTCCTGACTTGTGGAAAGATCAAGCATTAACAAAATCTCCTTATCAAGAATATTCTGACTACTTGATGATGAATCATAAACCAATAGGAGCAGCATCCACACAGCGTCAAGAACAAGTGGCAGCTTGATATTTTTATAAATAAAGCTGCATTAAAAAAAAAATGTGTCCTTATTTTAGCATTGATACTCTTTCTAAGTGATAACTATTATAATATTATATTTAATTAAAAAATTTGATCAAGACTAAGAATACAGAAAAGGTTTTTTTTTTTTTTCAATTCTGCATCATCATTCTTGATAATAAAAAAACAAACAATTTAACAGAACTTAAACAGTTTTGCATAAGTATATTAAAATGGATAATTTTATTGTAGATAATTTGGGGAAGGGTATATATCCATCAAGGTAAGATGTGCAGAATTAGAATTTCATTGTAAATATATTTTTAAAAATTGGATTGGTGTGTGAATATAAGGTTGTAACCATGCTATTTGGAAGAGTTTTTTATATATATATTGGGATGACTACCTCCAACTCTGAATGTCATTCAAAGTCTAAAGAAACTCCTTTCTAAATTTGTACATAAATAATGCCAACAAAACTAATGTAGAAGAGTTGAAAGTATTTTGGGACTAGTTGAATGACTAAAATAACGTTTTATTTACATAAATTCAGATATAGAGAACCTCATAAAATGAACAATTGACTGAAGAAATTGGAAGCTTCCGAAAAACATAATGCCTTTGAAAAAGTTGAAATGGTTTCAAACCCTCTTTCTTCAAATTTAGATGTAAAGTATTTTTATTAATTTACCATCATTGACAATATCAGTTTTATGGTGATTAGACTTGCAATTCATTTGAAAGTTAAATTCACAAACAGTCTAAATTAACTAGTGTTGAAGAAATGTATCTGAAATAGTATTTGTGGGTTGGCCATGTTGGAAGAAATGGTATTAAGAATTTATTTAATAACTTATCTGCTATTAAGAGCTCAAGTAGTTTGAAAGTCTGAGAGCAATCTTTTCGTGAATTAGAAAACGAAACTCTTTAAATAATCAAATTTGTTAAAGATTTGCTTTACACAGAGAGGAAAAATCCAAAGTTGCTTTAAGCCGCATGTCAGTTTTTGACAACTACTCGGTGCATAGAGGAATGTTAATTTTGTATAGTTCCATAAAAGCATTTTTTTTTTTTTGTTACCAGAAGAGCAATTCTGAAGGCTAAAGGTATTTGTATTAAATGTCTGTTGCCTAATTCAAAGCATGTCGCTCTATTTTGTAAGATATAGAATCATGCGAGAAATTACACAGTTCAATTATTTATTGCTCATCTAGAGAAGAAATCAAATTGTCTGTATAAATTGAATTGGAGCCCTTTGTTTTCGCAACATTCAAATCAAGACAATCCGATATTTTTGCGAACTTGCACAACTGTTATAAATGAACATGTTAAATTATTTTTAGATAACTGGATTTGTTAAAACTGAACTTGTTAAGGGGGGGGGCGGGGGAGGAATTTGCAATTTGGTTGTTTAGTTCTGGAAAATTATATAATGTAAATTTGAGTTGAAGAAGAGTAAAGATAACCTTAACATAATTAAATCTGTTGAAAGTGATAATATTTTTGTGCTGCCCAATTGGCTATCACTGAAAGAAATATTTTTTTCCATTTTGATGCAGTTTTGAAATGTATCCACTTAGCAAAGTTATGAGCATGGTACAAATGATATTGAGTTTTCGATTATTATTTTGAGATAGTTAAGGGTCGAATTCATCTATATTTGGAACTGTCGGTTGATATTTTCGCTGGAAATTTAAAATGTTCTATACACTTTTCAACGTGAATGTAATGTAATGATGAATCTGGAAGTACTATTGAAAGATAATTTTGACACGATGTCTTTCTGATTATCTGAAAAACAGCCGAGATGGGTTTTCCCTAATAAACTGAGATACAGTTGGGCTATGATGGTGCCATTTATTGAAAATGTAGATTTTTTTTTCTCTTGTAGTGTTTTGTCTTAAAATAAAACTTGTATTTTAAATGGAGTCGGTCAGTTTATATCCATCAAAACAGACACCATGGGAGATTAATTGATTTATTTGAAGTCCATCTGTGGCTGTTCGGCCATACAGCGTTGATAAGTTAAGTGCGGTTCTGCATGTAATCGTCCATATTGGCAATCCGACATAATGGACAAATCCCATCCGAAGCCAAAACTAAGGCGGTGGAGGTGTGGCTACAGGTAGTCATGGCCGGTTGTAACTAAGACCGTGAAGAGTGCGACAGCCTCAGCTTGTTCGATGCGCATGGGAATATGGCCTCTTGTGGCAAGGCATTGCCACTCAAATACTTAAGGCTTTTGCTGGTGAAGTTGTCGATGGCTGCAATGAGACTCATGATTCGTCAGAAAACTCAGCCCCAAACACCGCGCTCCGCTACTTAGCCGCGCCTTCATGATCGTTTTTGATGGTTTGTTTTGCTCAGTGACCCTTACCATGTCTACCTTTCCTTTCTAGACTCTGTCCTCTTTTACGCCGCAATGTGCAAAGGTTTAACTCTTAATTTATTAATTTGATTTTTATTATCTTCTCCATTAAATTTTAATCTAAGCAAGCTCAGCCTTCTCTTTTTAAGTTTTTGTACACTTAATTGTGATTAGTTAATTTTAAAAATGGATGTAAGGGTATACTTCTTGCCAGGCAGTCCCTAACTAAACCTACCTTTGCCTTGGCTGCAGTGATATGGTTGAGTGCCTGGAAATTTTGGCCCCGAGCTTCGCATGACATCGGCTTTCTCATTACCGGGGACTCCCGTATGACTAGAAACCCGTTGCAAATGTAGAGACCAGCCTCTGATGAGCAGTTCCATCATCTTACAGGAGGGATGGGCAAACTTTTTTCGAAATCGAAAAAAAAAAAAAAAGTTTGGCGGGCCAGGATAAATTTTTCTAAAATTTTAAAAAACAATATACAAGTATTACAATTTAAATATGTTAATGAGATGAACGAAATCGCGATTTCATTTTTCAAAGTTCCTTATATTGAGGTTCGAAGTGAAATGCACCGATTCTAAGGAACGAGACTAAATGCTTATCTGTCAATCTACTTCTGCAATAATTCTTTCTAAGGTTCATAGTTGAAAACACTTGTTCACATAAAAGGTGGGCTGAAAAGTTCGTAGGGGGAGACAGAGACGGCACTACTAGTGTTAAATACATAGGATTTTTAGTTAGCCCTAACCTTCAAAAGACGCGTGTATAAATTTGACAGCTGTTGCACTATTAGTATGTCTTATAGCATTTTTAGTGAAGCAACTTTTGTTAGTTTGAAAAAATGGATTAAAAGGAATTTCGTGTGTTAATAAAGCATTGCTTTTTGGCGAAAAAAAATACCATTGAAGCCAAGGCTTGGCTTGATAAACATTTGGACTTTGCACCAGGAAAATCAACCGTATAGAAGTGGTTTGCTAAATTTAAACGAGGCGAAATGAGCACCGAGGACGATGCACGCAGTGGACGCCGAAAGAGGCTGTTACCGAAGAAAACATCAAAAAAAAAATAATTTCTGAAAACCGTAAAGTGAAGTTGATTGAGATAGCTGAGATCTTAAAGATATCAAAGGAACGTGTTGGACAAATCGTAAATGAATATTTGGATATGCGAAAGCTCTGTTCAAAGTGGGTGCCGCGCGAGCTCACAATCGACCCAAAACAACAACGTATTGATGATTCTAAGCAGTGTTTGGAGCTGTTCAATCGTAATAAACCCGAATTTTAGCGTCGATATGTAACAATGGATGAAACATGGCTCGATCATTTCACACCGGAGTCCAATCGACAGTCAGCCGAGTGGACTGCAAGTAATGAACACTAAAAATGCTATAACTCACATACTAATAGTGCAACAGCTGTCAAATTTATACACGTGCCTTTTGAAGGTTACGGCTAATTAAAAATCGTATGGATTTAATACTAGTAACGCCATCTATGTGTCAGCCTATGAACTTTTCAGCCTACCTGTTATATAAGATGAAGCAAACATACCACTGATTTTCTGGGCGTGAGATATTAAATTTGTGAAACTTACTTTCGATAATGATTTGCAAAACTCTAATTTTGGCATATTTAAAAACAACTGCTGATTGTTAGACTACAACTCAATTAATTCAACCTGCAAATCTGACCTCGCTGCTTCATAATTTATGTTGAAAGGTATGGCAAAAATATCCAATTATGTTTGAATGGCAACTGTAAAAAAATATTTCCAGGTCCGTTCATCATTAAAAAAGCACGACATTCGAATCAATTTTACGTTTTTTGGCAGCCATTTTGTGGTTGAAATATTTTACGAATAGCCCAAACAAGCACTAGCTACGCTATACTTTTAATAATTTCACCACTATTCACAATGATGCTGTATGTTCGCAATCAATAATATTAGAACTCGCGCCAAAAAGAAAAAGCCGCTGATTGAGCTTAAAATGCGCAGTCCGCCCCATGTGAGATCTAATTCATCTATATTGGATTTCCATATGTCTGCTCCCCGAAGAAAGAGATAACACTTGTTGGCGCCAATCTACTACAATAACTAACAAAGAACTTTCGCTTTTAACACTTTACCGATTGAAAGCTGTCTGTGTTTGCTATTTCCGTCATTTTATGTTTTGTAGAACGAAAATAGAGAGTAAAAAATCATAAGTCCTTTGAAAAACAGGAAGAAGAAAAATAATATTTAATCAAAGGAGATGGATAATATATAAATGCATATTTCTTTTAATTTGCCTCGGACCGGCAAATTAAAATTCTATCGCGGGTCGTAGTTTGCCCATCCCTGTGTTAGAGGCTCGATATAGGCTACCATAATAGCAGATTTTGTGTTATCCAGGGTACACCATGAGAAGGCCTGCTACTCTACATCCCATGGGGCATTAAATAAAAATAAGGAAAATCATAAAAGAAGAAAATTTAGAAAAACTATTAGTCAAGAAGATGGCACAAACAATTTTGACTTCAAAAGCAGTTGTTTATTCTAGATTATTGGCTTTAATGCAAAAATTTTTAGTTGCATTTCCTTCTTTTTATTTACTGAAACATAACTTTAATGTAATCACAAATTTGACAAGAGAAACTGATTGCAAATCGCATTGATTTAAGAATGTTGCCGACAAAAATAAAGCCGAGAATTAATTGATTGAGCACACCAGGTTCATCCTTCTCTTTAGGATAATTTTTAACGTTATTTGTAATATTTATTTCTTGTTATTTTGGGTTATCTTTTTTGCGTGTGTGTACGAGTAATGCAAGATTTAAATAAATTTTATGATTCCAAGATGCGTTTTATTTACAACATCTTTATTTTCTATGCTTTAAAAGACAGGTGGATAGACACATAAAAGAATAAATTTTACTATATATTTTTGCTTACTTGCTTATAGAAGGTGTATTTCAAAAGGGGGGTAAAGTATAATAATTATATAAGTAAAAGTATTTTCAGAAAAAATCAATAGATTTTTTTCTGAAAATGGGGTGGTACTTTGTTTAAGGGTACTGGGCACCTCTGATAGGGCACTGCTCGAAACGAATGATTCCATAATAATTATACTTTTTGGATTATTAATTATACAAATACAAAAATTATTTAAGTACTTTTATATTTAATTTCTTTAACATTTCATTCTTATTCTTAATAGGATAAATAATGTATTTATTCTTAAATGAATAATATTTAAAATTCTTATAAGAATAAGAATAAAAAAAAAAAAATAGTAGAAATGATTTACTGCAATCTATATAATTTTAAGAACAAAATTGTGAAATAAATTGAACTAAACCTTTATTTCAATTGCTCAAGTAGAAAGATTTAAAAAACACTACATTTCTAATTATTTTGCGAATATTTGAAAAATATGGGGTTGTCTGATTTTCTTACTAATAGGAATGGCAATTAGCAAGTGGAGCACAAGCATATATGAGGACACAGTTTGAAATTTTCTTTTTATTAAAAACATATAATCAAAAAAGATGAATTTCCTCAGGCAAACCATAAAAATCTACATTTAGTAGATATTAAAAAATCCTTCCTATCGAGAACTGAATATTTGCGCTTCTAGATCATCACTCAACTAGTAGCATTAGGGATCTAGTATTGCGGCTGTTTCGAAATTATGGGAAGTGAAAGCAAATGTTATGTAAAAACTCTTTTAAGCATCCTTATAAATCGCCGAGTTCTGATGGCGCATGCGCAGTGGCATCATACGCCTGATAGCGGAAAAGCGTAAGCGTCAGGTTTCCGTTATACAAAAACTCTCTATTATTTTAGTATTCGAAATGTAAGGTAGCTTTTAAGTACTTTTTTAACATGAAATAAATTTGTGGATTTTTTTAATTCCTGTTAATTAATAAAAATCTAATTTTAATACTTTTATTATTTCTTGATTACTATTCATTTCTTATCTGCTGAAAATAAAAATAAAGATAAACGGAATATAAAAGAAAGTAATATCTCAGACTGGAGAAAAATGCTGTGATACTTTTAGCCCTAGCCTCTTGCATCTAAGAAGGGGAAAATTCAGATTCATTAGGGGAGAAAAAGGTACAAGAAGCTGTCTTGAGTCTTTCCTAATGTGATTGTTTAGATTTTACTTACTTTAATATGGAAGTGAACTTGAATAAATCATATTGCTTGACTTTTTCACTTATGCATCGAACTTTGGATCTTCAGCTGAAGTATAAAAGCATTCAAATTCCTTTGTGTGATAATTTTAAATATCTGGGAGTGACGTTTGAACGCAAACTAACATGGAAACATCATGTAGAAGATATTTCTAACCATGCCATGAAGAGGCTCAGTGCCCTCAAACGACTTTCTGGGGCAAGATGGGGTTGTTCAGGACAAACCATGCTCCAAACTTATCACACGTTCATTCTCTCCCTTTTGACATACTGTTGTGAACCACTTGTTGCGACCGGAGAAAATGTCCTTGTTTCTCTAGAGAAAATCCAAAATCAGTCCTTACGAATTGTTGCTGGAGCTGTAAAGTCCACCCCGATAGATGCCATGCTCATGTTAACTGCTGATAAGCCCTTGAGAACAGTTATTCAGGAGAATGCCTTTATACTGTGGGAAAAGATCATCAGAGTACCAGGATGTTTTTCACTCTGGAATGAAGTCAAACAAGACCTGATCAGAAATTTTAAGACTCAGATGGGCTTTCTGCAGTTAGTCCTCCAGCTAAAAATTCACTTGGTTTAAATCACGAACCAGAATTACTCATTCCACCACAAAATCTAGTGCATTTGAAATCGTTTTGCATTAATCTTGATTTGGGCCAAAAGATTACAAAAAGTAATACAGACACTTCTATTTTGAGAGTCATTGCTCTAGAAATGTTAAACATTCTTTACCCTGAACCAGAGTGGCTCAGAATCTTTACCGATGGATCCCTCCTGTCTAATAGCCCTAACGCCGGTGCCGGAGTTTTTTCAGAAATTTTTCTTTCTACGTCCCTGTTGGACGAGGTACTGCGTTTGATGGTGAAATTGCTGCTATTCGCACAGCTCTGTCCCAGCTGCAGTGCCATCTGGAAAAATTCACAAGAGCTGTTATCCTCTGTGATTCTAGAGCTGCTCTGTTAGCTATTGTTTCTAACAATAATCCTAAAACCCAAGACATATTGGATCGTTATCATCTTGAAAACTTGACATCACTTGAAAAACTATAGTCCTCCAGTGGGTTCCTGCCCACTGTGGGGTTCCAGGCAATGAGAAAGCCAACTTCCTGGCTAAAAGGAGGGGGGGGCTTTAACCGCACAAAAAATATCTCGTCCTATACCCTTCCACTCTATCAAAAATCTCACCAAAAGATCAATTAATGTCCGCGCTCACGAAGACCTCTATAACCGTGTTTCCCAAAAGTCCTGGAAGAATGCCATCCCAAATCTATGTAATGTTCCAAGGCGTAGAGCAGTCGCTCATTTCCGACTAGCCACTAGACATGACTGCCTGCGTAAACATCTTTACAGACTCAAAAATTATTTCTTCCCCGATATGCACTCTGTGCAGCTCTGGAGAAGCTATGGACTCCACGCATCTACTGCACTGTCCTGCTCTGAGCAAGACTTTTCTCGACGAGCGATATTGGGAGGCTAGAGATATGCTAGATCATCATTGTTGATTAAAGATGTCGAGTGCCTGAAAGCGAAGCGTTCATCTACTCAATGGTATGTGAAGGCAGTAGGAAAGAAAAGTCATGATAAATAGATAACAGCAATCGCATGATTTGAGAGAAAAAAAGAAGAAAGTAAGAAAAATGTAAATCATCGGTGATGGAAACGTAACAAGAAATTTATGATCAGTAAATATGCGTTGAAGTAAAATATCTAATAAGCGATAAGTGAGCAGGAAATTACGGTGGTTTGAGGCGTCGATTCCATTTAGAAGTAGAGAAAGGATACTTGTATTTTCCATTCAATTGCGTAAATATAGTTTGTGCCTTGATGAGAGGATTTTCGTGAGTAGCAATGGTATTGAAGAAATTTCTAGAAACTTTAGTAATATAGTTGTCAATAGAATCAATTTTAAAATCTTGATGAATTTTAGAGTTGCGGACAAACCAGGGTGCACCAGTGATGATACGAAGAAGTTTGTTTTGAGTAATTTGTACAGATTTCTTGTTAGATTGTGCAGCTAGACCCCAGATTGGGGCAGCATAGGTAAGAATAGGCCTAAGTACTTGTTTGTAGAGAAGAAGTTTGTTTGACAAAGTTAATTTAGAAAATTTATTAGAGTGAGATAAAATTTTTTCCAACATTTTTCTTTGATTTTTTTAATATGAGCTCGAAACGTAAGTTTATTGTCTATAATTAAGCCGAGATATTTAATATTAGTTGCCCGTTCAATTTGTTGATCAAAAAGGGAGAGATTAATATTTGGTTGTCTGGCGTGTCCTTTTCGGAAAATGATGGCTTGAGATTTAGAGACATTGATTGCGATGCGCCATTTAGTTAGCCAGTCCTCTAGGATATCCAAAAATAGATATGTTAGATTAATGAACTCTGTTGCAGCAAGTTTTGTTGTTTTCTCTGTTCTTTTTTATATTTCGTTGTTCTGTAACTGCTCATAATCTGCCATTGGAAATAAAATAAATTAAAAAAAAAAAAAAAAAAAAGATTTTACTCCTGAGATTTTTCTCATTTCTTTTAATACTTTTTCCCTAACTCGGCTGGGTAATTCTCTTTAATTGGCTGTATTTCCTTTCCTAAACACCACTATCTCCCTCTGGTGGTCTAAATCTTTAACAAATCTTTATTTTCTTAACAACTCAACTCAACTTATACCTTTTCTGCTAAAGAGAAGTCTGCGTAGGACGCTTTTTCTACTCGTTGTTTGCTAAGATTCGTTTGTTTACCGGTTCAACAAGTTGCGGTATTTAAGTAAAAGGTAAGTACTCGGAAAGTATATTTAGTCTATAATTTCATGTTAACCTATTTTCTAGATTACCATAAATTTGGCATTTTTATGTTAAAAAAAGAAATGTTAGAAACAGGTATCCTTTGTGTATGGAATACAATATCGGCGGTAATTTGCCGGGTCAATATAGCTAAATTTCAAATTTAGGAAGCCAGCAATTAACGATATAAACTCATATTATTAGTTCATAGTAGTCTGAATTTTTATGAAAAATCAAAAATAGCTTACATTTGTATATTTATAATAGCAATATTGACATAACAATGCTACTGTTTTTGTGATATTACCCGAGATTGTAATATTGTTGATGTTTTGTTCCACAAGAAAAAACTCCAAAAGGTCATTAAATTCAAAGATAGTTAAATGTATGTGTTGTTTTCTTCAATCTTATCTAATTATAGTTTCTTTTAGATGTCTGATTATTGTTCTCGTCGATCTGACGATGATCAACGAAAGCGTCATCGTCGTCGTAGCAGTTCTGGTAGTCGGCGCAGCAGTTCTGGCTCACCAGAGCCTCGTGATGCAAATAGTTTGCCAAAGCAATTTGGCAAAATGGTAATTATTCATTTTATAGTTTCCTGCTGAATTTAAATAATATGATGCTTATAGATGCATGAAGTAATCCTTTAAAATTTTCTTGGTACTTGCGTATTAACGCCACCTTCAGCAGAAGTTGCTCTAATGCGCCAATAAAGAGGTGCCAATGCGCCAAAATAGAGACTGTTTTGAATCTATGTTAAACTCTATATCGGCCCATTTTCCGCCGATATCCGACTGACTACTTAGTTTTTAAATAAAGTATTTTGAATTTTGAAAGTGTTTTGATTTTAAATAAAGTGTTTTATATATTTTATGATTCGTCACAAAAATTTTAAGTGTAGATTAGCGCCACTTAAAAACCGCCAAATCTGTAGCTGTGGTTGGCGCGTGTGCCCTTTATTGGCGCAATTGTCGCCAAGGTACCGTTAATACGTAAGTACCACATTTTATTCAAGCCCCTTATTATTTAAGGTTTTTAATTAAAATTTTTGATAAACATGTATATTTGTAATAGACCTTGGGTGAAAAATATATTCTTTCTGTTTAGAATCTATTAAACCTGTTTCAGAATTTTGCTTTAACTCATAATGTATTATTTTATGGCAACTTTTTTAATTCAAAGAAATTACCTTTGGAAATAACATACTTTTTTTTTTTTTTCATGCCATAAATGGTAGATGCAGCATCTTTTCCTAGAATAATAAAACATTTTTTTTTTTTTTGTCTTTTTTCAGGAAGACCATCTAGAAGAAGAAGAAGAGGGGAACAATGTCCTTGTCAGAATGAGGGAGGGATTTAACAATAATCCTATAGGCAAAATATCTGCTTATCTTGAGGATAATGTCAGAATTAAGGTAACTGAACCAAAATATTTAAAATTCTTTTTATAAATTTATTTTCCTACTATAAGTTATTCAGAAAATAATTACCCAATTATAAAATTGGGTAATGAATAAAATAGTTTGGGGTAGAAACGTTATTTTTTAAAATAAATTTTAACTACTGAATTTTAAATTTTGTGAGTAAATTTCAGTCTATTGTATTTTGTATAAGTTATTCGTCTCATTATATTGCTGCAAATGTGTATAAAAAAATGTTTAAACTAGTTATATAAATTAATAGAATGTCGAATAATGATGTAATTTATATTGTGTAGATTATTACATTTGTTGGTTAAGGATTGGAATAATTGTAAAGTATGCTCATTGGAGCAATTTAAATTTTTATGCTGAAATTTGGCCAGTTTGAATCAATCAGTCAATTTTCAAATCAAATTCAGACTAACCAAAGTATCTAATTGACTGACAATAATAACTAGGTTTGAAAAATTTTGAAGGACTGGAAATGTCGATGATTATTATGCTAGAAAGTGGAATGATTGCACTGACAGATGATTGTCAGATTCCTCTACATTTGATCCAACTTAATTCCCAATTGTTTTATTGTAGGGCTGTATTCTAGGCAGGATTGCAAAGAAACTTCGTTTAATATATTGTAAATTATTATCCTCTCCTTTATAGAACAAATTTTCTTTGTATAATGACATAAGAATGGACTTCGTATAATAATAAAGGATATGAAAAATATACGTACAGAAGATTTATTTATTTTATCAAAACTAGATCTTGGAGATGCACTATCAAAAGTGGTAAAGATTCAATTCTGAAAATAAATTTAGTTCATAGATTTCATTTTGTATTGATTTCAGATATGTCAATTACAACTATAATATATATATATATATATATATATATATAACATCTCCAAGCTATGATATTTTTCTTTTGAAATAAAATACAGTATGATGCAGCTGCTAAGATAATTGTTTTATCCACCATTTATTTCTTAAGTAAAGTGATAAAGGAGTAAAACAATATTATAATGCAGTTAAAATTTTACTGGATATAATAACTAAAAATGAAAAGATAAAATAAATATAAATATTTATGCTGATATTTTTCTTCCAAATGGTGACCTGTGGTAATTGTGAGTGAGTCTATTAAAGCACTCTCCTTTATGGTGTAATTAAACCTTATCATAGCTTAGTATAACAACATATATAACTTAGCACTTCTATTCAAGGTGTTTAATTTGAAGTTATTTAACGATTAAACCTTTTTTTGACGATTTGTTTGTTTTTTGTTGTAATTTTTGCAATTCTCCATGATGTCAGGCATTTAAATCTATTAAGAAACAAGTCTATTCAAAGTCATTATAGCTTTGCTTAGATTCTTAACCTTCTAATAAGCTTTTTCCTAACAAGTTAGATTCTAAATATTCTAACAAGGTAAAGTTAGCTTCACATTTGTTGTAATGCCACAGACATTATGCCAGAACTATATTTTGTTTTCACATGATAATAATTAAAAATGCTTTTCAAGAATCTAAGTTAATAGTAGATGGATACATCAAGTTTTCAGTAAACATAGAAACTGCAATTTGCAAACTAGTATTTTGTTGAAAAATTTAAAATTTGGTTTTGTTTTTAAATTAGGCAGTTTAATTTTTATTGAAAGTTTTTCAAATATATCTTTGTCCTTTTAACTTCACCAAAATTTATTCCTGCTTTCTTGACTGAAGTTTTCATGTTTTTTTTTTTTACTTTGGTGAATATGTTTTATAAATATTTCTCTCTCTCTCTCTATTTTTTTTTTTTTTTTTTTTTATTTATTTATTTATTTATTTATTAACATGGATATCATATATTTCTCTAGTTTAAAACTTTTTAAAAATTGAAAAAAAAAATGTAAGCCATTGTAGGTGGTAAAAGGAATTAAATTATCTTAATTTATTTATCTTGGTTATATAAATGTTGTTATAAAGAAAACTAGTTATGAGTCATTTGTATTCAAATTTTACTGGATGCGATTTTTTTCAGAGAGAAAAAGAAACCTAACTGTTTATAATTTGTCACTATTTATTATAGATAATAAAAAAAATAATAAGCATTTGTTTCACAAACTAGTTTTCTATTAATTCTTTTTCAATATTAAATTCTTTTCCAAGGTCTTGATTCGCAATACGAAAGAAGTAAGAGGAATTTGCACAGGAACTGTTGTTGCTTTTGATAAGCATTGGAACCTCCTTATGACAAATGTGCATGAGGTCTATATTAAGCCGAAGAAGACAAAGGTGCCCTTTTTACTGGATAGAAAAATTGGTGATCAAATGCCTGACCTTTCACCAAGAGTTCCTAAAGTAAAGAAAGAAAGAAGTCCTGAGAAAGCTGCTCCAATGGATGAGGAATCTGCTCCAGTGGTTGAGGAATCTGCTGCAAAGGCTGAAGAAGATGCTGAAAAGGCTGAAGAAGATGCTGAAAAGGCTGCAAAGAGAAAGGAAAAAAAAAAGAAGCAGAAAAATGCTGGTGGGACGAATCCACGCCCCATGGAAAGAAATCACGCACAGTTATTTATTCGAGGAGATAATATTGTAATGGTATATGTCCCGGATACAACAAGCAATGGTCCAGACGCTAAAAAGGATTAAAATTCCAAGCATTTGATGTTTTTTATAAGAAAACTCATTATTGCATCCTTTTTTACCTGTCAATTTCTTTTAGATGTTAATTATTTTTTATTAATTGTTATTTCATCTCTTGCTTGTGTTTAAATTGTGTGCATTTTTAAACTGTTCCCAGTTTCAGTGAAAAAAATATTCTACAAATGTCAATTCTCAAAATATCTCCTACAGATTTTTAATTTAGTAGCATATTGTTATAATAAAACTGAAAAACGAGGCAAAAATTAAAATGTTTTTTTTTTATTTTGAATAATTTTATTATTAGTAAATAATATTGAACATTATGTTATTAGTGAAAAAAAAAATCTGTTTTTAATTAAAAGTGTCTGAAAACAATATGAATGCTCTGAAATGTTTATGCATTTTCTTATAAATAATATAATATTTGAATGATTCATAACAATTATTTGTAAACAATGGTGTTCAAATAACTGTAACAAAAAAAAGTAAAATTTATTTGGTTTGTAAAAAATTATTGCAGACATAATAACTGAATTATAATTTTTCCTTTCCTATTTCTTAGTTTGCATTTTTCTATTTATATATTCATGTTCTTATTGCAGAAAATTTTTTTAAAAACTGAAATTTAAATTTCAGATTTTTGAAGGCTTCTGTCATTATTAGTGAAATTATTAAAAAGGTTTATAAGTAAATATTTAATAGTGTTTTTTTTTTATGGGTTTCATTTTTGCTAGTCTAATTCAAAATATTTGAACTGTAATTGTTGTGGCAGTTGTGTGTTCGTGTAAGTCACTATTATAATTAAATTTCTTAATTTCATTCTTCACTGTAAATAAAACATTAATGTTGTGAAATTGATTGTACCATTACTCTCCTTCCCCCTATTTTGTGATTTATATTTCCGTATTTGTGTTGTTGTAAATCAATTAATGTTTAGATCCAGATTTATGTGTGATTTAGAAATAATGGTGTTCAAAATTGTATTGTTTTTTAAATTTAAAAGTTATTTTATAAAAAAAATTGACAAACATTATATAGTTGAAAATTGTGAATTCAGTTTTTAAAAAATTTGAAAATATATTTTTATTATTTCTCTGATTATTAAATGTTTAATGAAATGTATGGCTCCTTCTCCAAATTCAAAAGTCAAGTGTTCAAAATAATTCACTATTAAATAATTGTTTTGCTACCTATCATTTTCATTTCTTTAAAACATTTACAAGCTTTTTGCAGTTGTAAAATTTATTTCTAAAATTTAAGTAATTTCTTGTCTATAAATAGTGTATTTTATTTTGTAAAATAGATTTTCTCTATGCAGTAATTGCTGTTTTGTGCAACCTGCATTTTTTACACTGGGATGTCTCGGTAAAAATTTGTGTATTTATAAAATATATATGGATTATTCCATTCCAGTTCAATCAGTTCAGGTTTTAGAACCACTAACTATACTTGTGAAATCATCAAATGTTCTATGAATTATTTTGAAAATGTTGAATGATTTTTAAGGTTAGTAGCTCTCATGTACTTTTTTCGCCATCCTTACTCGAGTGATATCCCTGAAGTTTGCTTTAAAAGCTTAATTTTTTTTAAATTTAAAACAAAGTGAGTTTTCATTTAAATCTATAGTTTTTCTAGAACTTTTTTATATTTAATTTTTAATAAAGCCAGTATGTTAACAGTTAATTTCTCCAAATTTGCTGTTTTCAATTTCTTAGCTGTGTTCTTTTGCGTAAAAAAAAAAAAAGTCAATAAGCCGGCCATTCACAAGCTGTTTTTAAATGATTATTATTATTTTTTTTTTTTTTTAAGATTTCTATAAAATGCATTGTAGTAAAGCTTAAATTATGACTTGCTTAAATATAATTTTTAAAATCATCCAAAGAATTTCCTAGGAGAGTTTTTAAGTTATTATGATAATCAATGGAATGCTTGGTTTGTAAACTTTTTTTAAAGTAGTCCAGAGATCTAGACGTCGAACCTATTCCTAATTATATAATCAAAATTTCAAAGAATTTTCTTGAAAAATGTCCTCAGATTAGCAATGAGTTAATCCGTCGACTGCCAACCTATCACCCTGGGGTGAAGAGCTCCCAAAAAAGACCACGGGCAGTCTACGATGTCTCCTATGAGTGTTTTCCTAAAGTTAAGAAACACCATGGCTGTTACTCTGAACAAGCGCAAGCGAGTTCAGGTAATGGGGTGAGCCTTGCTCATTGAGAAGTTATCTCAATGCGTATCTGACGATTACTTTTGGCTTAAAAACTAAATGTAAATTTAATTCTAAAGAACTGGCGCAGAGGTAAAGATTCGGATCTTTGACCGCGAGGTTGAGGGTTCAGATCAGAACTCTGTTCCTTTTCTATTCCCCTTTTATTGCTATGTTGTGCTTTAAATTCATTATAACTTTCCGACTAGTAACCCTTTTTTTTTTTTGTTAGGAAAATAAAAGGATAGATATAAAAATTATAAAAATAAAAATGAAAAATCAAACAAAAACTATAAATTGAAAACCAAATAAAAAATATAAAATGAAAATCAAATAAATAATCACAGGTTCTGTGATGGGCCTTTTTTTTTGTGGGGACATTTGTACATTTTTTACCTTTCAGATGCTCCTATTGGCTCCACGTTTCAGCATAATTCTCCAATCAGTGATCAGTAAGCAACGGGTTGGGGGGTTGTTTACGTTTTTACAATAGTCTATGGCATCGACAACTGGTCCCTAATTGTACCGAATTTAAAACTTAACTTTTAAATTCTTTTATTTTTTATCTTACTTTTTTAAATAGTATTTTTTTTTTTTTTTTTTTTTTGAGTACCATACAATAATTTTAGAAACTTTAATCTTTAATACTAACAATAATTAAGCAGCCTTTTATAATTCAAAGCATATTTATTAATTAAGATGAGGAGGTTTTGGGGTATTTCCCCTGTTGGTACTCCGTAATCGGTACGCCAGTTGCCAGTTTTAAAGTAGTTAATTTATGAAAATTCAAGCAAGACTTATTTATCAGTGATGCAAAGAGCTATGGTCAGGGTTTAAGGATAATGATCTTCAGAAAATGGTAAGTAAATTGCTATGCCTAATAAAGAAAACCTAAATTATAATATATTGTTTTAACTGTTGGTACCCTATGTGGACGGTACTGAACCTAGGGGACAGTGGTACAATTGGGCGGAGAGTTACTACTGTGTCCAAAAAGCAAGACCAATTTAAAATCCCCTGGCATATGGTATTTAAATTTTATTTTGTAGGTTGTTGACACTGTCCTTGACATCTGGGTGAAATTTGACGTCAAAATATTCATTAGTGCTTGAGTTAACGTTTGGCTTTGTGAGACGCTAAAAGTGATTCCGGCGATGTTTGAAATGTTGAAATGAGTCTGTTTGCGTAAACGTATAAAATGCTGCAGAAGGCATTCGGTGATCATACCTATATCGGAAAGAAATGTTTAGAAGTGGTACAAACAGTTCAAAGAAGGCAGAGAACGCGTTGAAGACGAAGAGCCCTCTGGTCGACCACCCACCTCAACCGACAACGCATACGTCCAAAAAAATTAAAGATTTGGTGCTTGCAAACTGTCGATTTACAATTAGAGACCTTGCTGATGATTTACAATTAGAGGCCTTGCTTGATCAAAAGGATCTGTTAATTCCATTTGGGCCTCAAACGCGTCAAATCTTGATTGGTACCGAAAATGCGCCAGTACACACTGCATTGATTGTTCGTGACTTTTTCGTCAAAAATGAAACCTATATCGTTCCACAACCACCGGGCTCACCTGATTTAGCATCGTGTTACTTCTGGCTATTCCTTAAAATCAAAAGACCACTCCGGGGCCACTGTTTTGAGTCGATTGAAGAGACATTTCAAAAATCGCCGGAATCAGTTTTAGCATCTCGCAAAGCCAAGCGTAACTCAAGCACTAATGAATATTTTGACGGCAAATTTCACACAGATGTCAAGGACAGTGCCAACAGCCTAAAAAAATTGAAATGCCAAATGCCCTGGAAATTTTATTTGAAAGCTGGACTTACTTTTTGGACACAGTAGTAATACTTTGCAGGAATGTGAGAAAGTATTTAATAAGAGATAAGGAAGTGAAGATCCAGTCAGTTTGTAATTCCTTGGCCCCGCAGGTGCCTAACTCCTGTCTGCAAAGTAGGAAGCATGGTAGGTAAAGTTCATGGAATAAAAGTCAAAGCAGCAAATAACCAAGGTCTGTCCCAGTTCAAAGTAAGTTTAAAAGAGCAACCGGAAAAATATACATAAATATTGTTAATAATATAATTGTATGAAAATAGAGCTTTTAAAATAAAGTAAAAATAAATTAAGATTACACCACAGGAGGGAGTTGCAGCTACTAGAAATGTTGACTAAAGGAACAGGTCAGGGTGCTCCTGACGTCTGAGCCAGTTCGTCTTGGGTAGTTGCAAGTTATGCAAGACCGCCCTTGGGCGTTTAGCATTCTCCGGCAAAGAGAAATCGTATCTCGGAAGATTACGAATTTCCTTGTTCGGGATGTGGTTAAGATTTGCATAAAAATTTTCCCGCAAGCTTAAAGCATAAAATTTTGAATAGAAGGGAGGGCAAGACTATGACGAATGCCATCATTTCTAAAAGTACCAAGGAGAATTTGTGATCATGCGCAAAAGTTTATTTTCTAGAATTTTAATTATTAATGTGATACCTTGCAGCAGAGCCCCAAACCGGACTCGCATAATAAGTTATGATGGGACGCATATAGTGCATGTAGATTAGTAATTTATTATCAATTGAGAGGGGGGAATTTCTATTAATAAAGGATAAAGCATGCGAAGACAGGTGTTAAATTTCTTTTAATGTGATTAGCATAAGTTAATTTACTGTCAAGAAAAACTCCCAGATATTTAGCATTAGTAGACCAGTTAATTCGCCGATTAAAAGGTAGATGTTAGGAGGAATCCTCGTGAAAAGTACAGGCTCGAACATTAATTTTTGATTTTCCATCTTGTGAGCCAAGCTTCGAGGTGTGTGAAGTATTGGTGAGAAAGATATTTTGTAGATCTTGGATATTTTTTGTAGATGCAATAACCGCGGTGTCATCTGCGTAAATACCTAATTTAATGTGGGATGTCATTTATGTAAATATTAAATAAAAAAAGGAGGTTTTGAGGAGTTAGTATAAGCAATGTGAATAAGATTAGTAATACGCTTGACCTCCGCGTCTATTACTAGAGGGGGAGTCAAGATCTAGTTTATCAGGAGGGGGTTAGAAAGGATCTTTTTAAATTTAGACCAGTTAGTAGAAACATTGCGGGTTAGTTCAAGAGTTTGATAGGTGAGTGAAAAATTCAACATGACTCAATTTCAACATGGATTATGATCAGAGTAGAGTTCCGCTAAGGATTCAATGGAGAAAGGGACATGAAAATTATTAATTAAAGTGAGATCAATAATGGAAGAGGAAAAATTAGTGAACCTAGTGGGAGTGGGCGGTGCAAAAATTTCAATGCCGGATTGACTGGCAGAGTTTAAGTGCTGTCATCACGTTTGCATCTCCAGGATGTGTGATGCGCATTAAAATCACCCACATAGGATCGAAGAGTTATTAATTTTAGGATGTTGGAAAGGTCATTAGTTAGGTTAGTAGGGTTAATAGCACAGGGAACATAGACAGATGCAATGGAAATGTTGCTGAAGTGCGGAGTATTAATAGTAACTACAGTTGCCTGAATATCAGTGAGATTGGTAGGAGAAACGTTTGTGTGATTAATATTATTTTAATAAAAATGGCCGTACCTCACGAGGTCTGGGAGTTTGATTACCATCATTCCTATAGAGTAAGTAATTCGGAATAAAAGGATTCGATTGGGTGCAAAGATGGGTTTCCTGTATTAGTATTAAATCAGGGGTATGGATATTAGTAAAGTTAACTAAATCGTGTATTTTAGACATGATACCATTTGCGTTCCAATAACAAATTTTGAGTCAGTAACCAGCACAACCATTTTATTGGCAGCACCATTTTCAAGGGCAAGTAACCATAACTTGTAGTTTGTCCAGAGGAGAGTTGCAATTAATTAATTTATTATAGATGTTTTTAACACGCCAAAGGGAGTTGAAGATGTTAATAAACTCGTTAAGAATTTAAAGAACTTTACTAGTACTATCGTTAATAACATTTAAATTTAAGTTATTGTCGTTGCGCTGATTTCCTAATGGCGGAGACCGATGCTGGTGAACAATTGGTGATGTGGAGTTCCTGCCGGAAGTGAAGATAAACTTGAAAAAAATTATTTATATATACGTTTCACCTATTATGCAGAATATTTCCCAAGTAAATACACTGACTAATTAGCTGTCAAGTTCGCCGAAAGGGTAAGTACTGGAGAGGTGAACAAGCCAGTATTGGTAGGTGAGAATTTGTTGTAGAAACCAGCTTACACCAGTAAAAATAGGAGCATATAACTTGTTAATGCAAAATAGCATAACAATAATTTTAACAATGTCCAAATCATATCTAGCGTATGTATCCCACAACTTTCATTTAGATATATACATATTGTATTAATTTTGGGCCTAAAACAGCCGTCCATTAACTTCTTTAATTCCAATATGTCTTATTCGTAATATCTTCATTTATCATTTTTAAACATAATTAAACGTACACACTTAAAGCAATAAACAAATTTTTGTACTATAATTTTTTTTTTTTTTTCCCTGACATAACGAAGTTAAATTTCTAGAAGGAAGAATTGAAACGAAGGGGGCAGGACAAGGATTAAGGGAACCACCGATTTAAACCATATTGTTTTCCCACTAATTCCCCATAATTTTACTGCACACATTAATAAAATTTTTTCTTCAGAAAATTTTGAGGAAATATTGTTTACGAATTTTTATTTTGTGAAAATATCTTGACATTCTTGGGAGTATGCTTTTACTACTGTGCCTAAAAAGTAAGACCAATTATTATTTTGTTTTTCAAAAACTATTTATTCTTCAAATTTATTTCATCGCCTTCAAAACAATCCCCCTCCGGACACTGCACTTATGCCAACTTTTTTCCCAATCCCTCAATGTGCACTAAACAGTCATCGGCAGGGATGGCCTTCGAAGCGCGCTCGACGATTCACGTTGAATCTCTTCAATCGACTTAAAACGGTGTCCCCGGTGTGGTCTTTTGAGTTTAGAGAATAGCTAGAAGTCGCACGGTGTGAATACGGTGTTTGTGGAACGATATGGGTTTCATTTTTGGCGAAAAAGTCTCGAAGAATCAATGCAGTGTGAGCTGGCGCATTCAGCGTTTTCGGTACCAATCGAGATTTGAGGCCCAAAATGGAATTGACCAATCCTTTTGAAATTCTAACTACATCAGCAAGGTCCCTAATTATAAATCGACGGTTTACAAGCACCAAAAATTTTTTTGACGTGAGCTTCTTCAGTTGAGGTTGATGGTCGGTCAGGGGCTCTTCGCCTTCAATGTGTTCTCTGCCTTCTTTTGAATTGTTTATACCACTTGTAAGCATTTCTTTCCGATATAAGAATGCTCTCCGATTGTCTTCTGCAACATTCTATACGTTTCCGTGAACAAAATTGAATGCAAGTTCTGTGCTCAATGAATTCAGACATTTCAAAAATCGCCGGAATCAGTTTTAGCGTCTCACAACGCCAAGCGTAACTGAAGCACTGATGAATATTTTGACGTCAAATTTCACGCAGATGTCAAGGACAGTGCCAGCAACCTAAAAAAAAAAAATTAAATTCCATAAGCTTCGGGAATTGAAAAATTGTGCTTATTTTTTTGGACACAGTAGTAGTTTAAACTGTTTTGACCACGTGATCAACCCGTTAGTTGCGTGCCTGCAGTAAGAAGATGTGAGTTATCTTGTTCTAGTGCAGGGGTCTCAAACTACGGCCAGCGGGCCAAATCCGACCCGCCAGTGTTATCCATCCGGCCCGCCACAGCATGATAGCTTATTGTTGCTGTAATAAAGTTGGATAAAAAAAAACACATAATGATAATAATTCGGTTTTATTGACTTGCTTGCTAGGTAAAGTTTAATGACAAAGTACGCAGACGTATTAACATTATAAACATTAAAGTAACATTATAAACTAATGAACATCCCGCGGTTACTCTCCGTAGTTCTGTTGGGATAAAGATTATATATGCTAAGCTCTTATGTATATCGAGGTTTGAAATGTATATATCCTGAATTAAACACATGATGTTTATCCCTGAAAATCCCACAAGAACGGAAAAGCTAAATTAACTAGTCTAGAAATTATAGATAATGGCAGAAAACGTAAAGCGGTTTTGGCCCTTGGTACTTACTGGAGTAAACAGTATGGCCCTAAGGCTGGAAAGTTTGGAGATCCCTGTTCTAGTGTATGAAAAAATGGATAGCACTTCCAGGAAAAGAACTAGAATTGTTAACCTAAGTCAGCATACCTCAATGACTGAGGGATATTGCTGCAGCAGTTGGGAGTTGGAAAATCCAGTGTTTCCTGGATTATAAATCAGCAAAATAACTTTGGAACAGTTTGTCCAAAATGGAAGAAAATGTGGGGAGCAAACGTAAGACAAACACTTCGGACAGACAAATTTCTTGCACGGAATAGTAAACTGCAGCCTCTCAAAGCTCAATCTGCAGAGAGAATTGTTGGCTGCTGGTGTGAGTGTGGATTCATTGACAATATGACGACGGCTTATTGAAGCAGAAAGATGTGCAAGATCTCCAATCAAACAAGTAATATAAAAAAAAATTTTTTAAGTAAATTCTACTTATTTTTCACTATATTGCAGAAAGTCCTTTATAACTAATTTTCATTCATTTTTTTAAGTTTATCTGGCGCCATCTATTGGTAGATACATGCAACTTAAATCTAAAAAAAAAAAATATAATTAATTAATTAAATTAAAAAAAATTGTAAAAACTGCATTAACATCAAAAGTGTCCTCCACTGCAAGTTCAAAAAAAATGTATTTGAAGTTGAGTGGATGATTAAAAGTATTTTTATGAACGATTGAAATTTGAACAAGATATATATAGGGAGAGTGTGAGCTAATAGTAGAATTGAAAAACAGTTATTAACACCTGCAATGAAGCGAAAACGTTTGCTTTGAGCCCGAAAATATCAATCCTGGACTTCACAAAAATTGAATAAGGTTGTATTTAGTGACAAAACACATTTATTTGTGCTAAGATTTCGAACCAGATTTGCCCGACGAAATACTGGAGGACACATCAGGGAACAACATCTTAATCAAACAGTTAAGCACTCTCAGAAGTAGCTGTTTTGGGGGTTATTTACATCTGGTAGTGGATTTAAACGTTCACTGGGACGCATCTGAGAGCTTTGTGGTTTAAAAAATTTGCGACCTTCCATTAAACAGAAGCCGAATTGACGCAGAGATAAAGAAACGGACCTCCGACAGCAAGGGGTGAGGTTCGCATCTGAACTCGGCTCCTTTCTCCACTCTGCCCTGTGTGCACCTTAATTATTTTTTACCGACTAATAACATGTTAGGTTTTTATTTTGCTTTTTCTTTTTACCCCCTTTTTTGTCAGTAAAAAAAAAAAGGATTAGGAAAACTATATAAAAAAAAAATGAAATATATATATATATAAACAAAAAAGAACTTTGGTTCTGAGATCGGCCCTTTTTTTTTTTTTTTTTTTTGAGAAATTTTTAACCAATACTTTCCAGATTCACTCATAATGAGCTCTCCCACACAGTTCAGCATACCCTTTATCACCGTAATTATATCTCATTCAATAGTTTTGTGGCATCGACAACTGGTACCTCGAATTTAAACTTAAATTTTTTAACTTTAATTTTTAATTTTTATTTTGTATTTTTACTTTTATTTATTTTTTAAAAACTCGACTCCACACTTCAATATTACATGATAATATTGTGTCTTTTATGCAAACCTTCGCTGGAGGTGGTATTAGTGTGTGTTTAACAATGTCTTGCAAATGTGCATGCAAATTAAAAGTTTGAAAAGAAAAAACAAATTAATGGGTTCAGGACTGCCTGGAAGACCCTCCAGATGCTAATCCTTCCATCGGAAAACTTGTAGAGCATTGTGAAGATTGGTTTGGTTTATCGCCTCCTACGGCCTGTCATCTGGCGCACACGAGAATAAACTCCATTCTTAGTGAGGGTGTGGACTGCCCAAATCAAGAGAAAAACAGATTGAGAATGCCGGGAAAAAGTTTGGGCTCGGGATGAAGGTATCAAAATGCATGTTCTAAATTACACTGGCCGTCAAATTACTACATCAGGAAGAAATGCAGATAAAATGATATTTATTGACAAATATATATACTGGAAATAACAAGTGATTAAATTTTTAAGAGAGTCCCTGTGCATGGATCCCGAAAAATCAGTACCCAGAACAACCACCTCGGGCAATAATAACAGCGCTTATACGCCTGCAAACAGTCATTAAGGTGGCACTTATTGAGTCAAGACAGATTGCATGGCATGTAGAGTACAGACGCCCATGCAGCTTACACGACGCTACAGCTCATCAATCACAGTGACTGTGGCGACGAGCCAGTCGCACGGCAACCATGGACTAGACGCTTTCTATTGGCGAGAGTTCCGGTGAACGCAGGCCAGGGGTAATAGGGCGAATATTTTCCGTGTCAAGGAAAGTCGCGCATGCGTACAGGCGACATGCGGTCGTCGCATCATTCTGCTGAGCAGCGGTAGCTCGCAGGGCTCAGTAAAGGGGTAGTGCCACTGGTCGTAACACACCAGAAATGTAACATGCACTGTTCAAAGTGCCGTCGAGGCGAACAAGAGGTGACCGAGACGTGTATCCAATAGAACCCCATACCATGACGCCAGGTGATGGGCCGCATGACAAATGACGAACGCACGCTGCAAATGCGCTGATCTGTCGTTGATCACACCAGCCTTAAAGACGCTCCCTGTTTGTGATGCAGCGTCATGGTCTCCGAGCTGAGAGTCCATGCTGCTGCAAGCGTGGCGTCGAACTGATCGTGCAGAGACACTTTTTCGCAAACGACTCCACCTTGACTCAGGGCTCGTGACGTGGCTGTACGCCATGCGGCAACATGCCTGTCTTCTGCTGTAGTGATGGCGACCGTTGGAGATCCAGCACGGCGTTCCGTACCATCCTGAACCCATCGATTCCACATTTTGCTAACAGTCATTGATCTCGACCGACGCGATAATACCGCGATACGATAAACCGCAATCCCGGTACGCCGTAACTGACCTTT